>JANHFO010001634.1:192530-206880 GCA_032468095.1 Pareas carinatus
ATGGCATATATTCTAAGAAGATATCTCCAGTCATCCTAGGCTCTTGGAAAGAGCTCGATAATTGGAGAAGGCCAACTACAGCTTAACATCAGGCAGCTGTGTTCACCAGAAAATAATAATAATATGCTTTCTAATAATCTTAGGCACATATTCCAACAGTAACTTTTTAAAACAGTTTTAGACGAGCAGACTCATCTGTTGTTCAAAGACACCAAATAAGCACTTGCCGAATGTTATAAGCACTTCTAACATCTATCAGGAGTACGTCTAGTACATCACATGCTGGTTTGCCAATGAAATCTAATACTCCAGCAAAACAGTTTCAATCTCTTGGAAGCTTTCCTGAAAAAGATGCTTTTGTTTTTCTACCTCATTCTGAGAATGATTTAGCATTTCTTTAGACTTTTATTATGACAATAGGGCAAAAAAGTTATTTTCTCCTCTCCTCCCCATTACACATTTTTTTCCCAGGAAAAAATAAACTAAAAATCAAATCTAATTCCATGAATTTCTCCTGGTTACCTTCTCATGAAATGTAACTGAGAAGTTGCAGCTTGCTCTAGAAAAACCATATACACACATACTTATTTTGGTCACTTTATAATGAAAATAATGTAAGTGTGTTATATTGTATCCATAAAAAGTTCACCAGTTTTTGTCTTTGTGTATATGGAAAATATAGAAAATAATACTATGATTATTTTTTATTTGCATTCTCTGTTTTTATGTGTTTTTAAATCTATTGTTGTGCACTTCCCAGAGTCACTTTTAATGGAATAGGTGGCTATATAAATTTGTTTAATAAAGAAAAATAAATTCATTTTCCAACATATTGATTAATGAAATTCCCATGCAGTATGAAAACCAAATGTTTAGCAGTTCCTTTGGTCGGATTGTGAATTCAGCAGCCTGGATGAAATTTTACAGGCAGTGGTAGCAATTAATTGGGTGGAGACCAGAAATGTTCATTAACTAATTTCTGCCAATTAAAGGTAAAATCCTGTTGGATAGTATTTTTAGGACAGTCAGTAGCGGTGCAAAAATAGCCTGTTCATTAATGTGAAGTCTGTTGCTTTAATTAGCAGAATACATCTGTCTTGATATGTCTGTAGAAGCAAAGGAAGTATGCTGAGGGTTTTCCAAATAATAAAATTTTCAGGACTGTAATCTTTTAGGCCAGCCTTCTCCAAAATTGATGCTCTCCAGAGTCATTGACAGAATTGGGTAAAGCTATCTCTAGATTTCCTGTAGCATAAAGCTTGATTGAAATCAGTGGGGTTTAGTTCAGATTGGACAATGAACAGGATTCGTCTATTAGATCTTCTTAATAGGTTCCTAAAGTAACAGGACTGATCTCATCTGAGCATTACTTACATATATTTTTCTTATCATCTTCAGTTACATCATCTCACCTCACCCCAATTTTGCCTCCAGCTCTTCCACAGACTTCAAGATATCCTTGTATTGGATGCCTTATAAATATTGTCTCACTATTATTGGTTAATCAGCCCTCTCTGTCAACTTTCCTGATCATAGATCTCACTCTTTTCAAGCTGCTCTCTACAACACATAGTTTTCATCTCCAAATCTTCTGTCTTTGTACCAGCAGAACTTGTAGTTGTCAGATTTCGGTTACAAAGATTCAGATTAACCTGTACTGGATTGAATTTTGCTGCATGCTTTTGCTGTTTTAAACACAATGGTCCATATACAGCTCAAAGTTCATGGCAATATTTAGCAACCGAAGCTGAAGCTGAGGCTGTTTGGCCCAAGCTGATGAATCTGCTTGGAAAGACATACAGTGCCCCCCCTTCCCCCCCCCCTGAGCCTTCTGCCAAATCTTGCTTTCAGGAAAGAGAGGAGAGAAATATTATTCTCTGCTTTTCAGATCTAGCAGCAGCATCTCAATTTTTTTTTTGTTAGGCTATTATAGAAGTGGGTATTCCTTTTGTTTCCTTACCTCCCTGGAAACAGTGATCTTCATTTTTCTTTTAAGGGACCTTCCTTCCTTTCTTCACATGGATTTGGTACAACTATTCCATATGACAGTGTAACAATAAAATTAGCTACTTGTTGAAAGATGCATTAAAATGTATCACTCTATCAATAGCTGAACATGAATGCAGGTGTATACACACACACACACACACACACACACACACACAAAAACACACACACTGACACCACTGGCTTTTCTGAATTAGAACATATTTTCAATTTATTAGAAATAGCATCAGGGATTTTTTTTTTAAAGCAACAGCAACTCTTTTCCGGTGAATAGGAGATACATTCAGAAGGGAGATGAGATTGTTGTCATGGCAGGTTCTGGAATGAAATGTTTAGTTTACGATCATGCTACCATGAATTTCCCAACTGGATGTTCTACTGTGAATTTTTCAGAGAAAAATTATTGGCAAGAAATAAATGCTACTTGGAAGACTCTTTCTTGTGCCTAAGGCTGCAGATCGAAGGCTGATTTACCTCTTGAACAGGCTACCTCGGTTGCTGATGCCGAATAGATAATTGCAGAATGAGTGGCAGAGAAAGTGAGACAGAGAGGAAAGGTTACAGCCACAAAAACTAGCTTATTGGGAATGCTTCGTGTCCAAAGCCCACCAAAACGAATGCAACTCAGAGCTCTTGTTTAAACCCTATTCATTCCTATGGTGTTGATGCATATTTCCCCCATATGATACATTTCCATAATCTGCACAAAGCAGACTCAACCATTTTCATCAATTCTGCTGAAAACAATGTCAATTTTTAACAGGTAACCTGAACCCCATTGTTACATTTTTTTTGTCAAGATAAAATAACAGCCACCACCATAAAACAAGGGAAGAATACACTCTGTTAGAACAGTAGAAATAAATAGATTTCTTCTCTTTCCCCCCCGCACCCCCCCCCAATAACTGGCAGCATAACTTTACCCAATTAAAATGATTTTTCGGCTTATCAGATATAGCCAATTAGGAATGTTAAACTTATTTTAAAAGAAAGACACTGACAGTGTCTAATTATATACATATATGTTTGGGAGGCAAATTAGTTTGCGTTAAAGCTACACGCTGGTCTCACCGCTCTTATACAATACTTCCATCTAGTGGATACTGTTGGGGTTATTAGCTTTATTGAAAGGCAAAGCAAGAAGACTGGTATTAAAGAAGGTACTACTGTATAAATATGGAGGGAGCCCATTCCATAAAACAACCTGATTTAAAACAATCATTTCCAAAGCTGTGCATCATTACACTTTTAACAGGCCTTTGAAATCTGTTTCCTTCTGAATCCAACGAAATGTTTGAGCAAGGAGTAAGCTTCAGGAAGCAGAGCCAGGCAGAATGCCAAACAGCTTGTAAACCCTTGATTCCAAATAAATGAAGGCTAGACTTCAATCATTCCACCACCCGCCTCCCGCCCATACTGTGATTTTTCTTGTGGAAATGGAATTATTGGGAAAGTGACAATGGCATCCATTTTCTGCCCTCCTGCTGGTAGTTTGTGCTATTGGCGGAGGCTCTAATTCTAAATGTATGAAGATTGGGAGTGCTTGGCAAAGTCTGCCAAGCAAGGAAGTAGTCCAGCTTTTCTGCTGCCTTTTAAATACGTCCCTTGGCAAACCTTCTTCTCTAAGCTTTTTCGGTCACATATCTAGAAATGATTGCACTCCATAGAAATTTTGAAGCATTGGGAATGTGAATACAGGGCAAGAATTGGGGGACTGTCAGCAGTGGGAATTTGTAGCTCTTTCAGTGTTGCTGAACTACAGTTCCCAGCGTCATTCACTATTAACCATCTTGTTACGGGTAGCTGGATACTTTAGTTTAGCAAACATCTGAAGAGAGAGCTATGCATTTTTAAGAAAGATCGAGAGTTCTATAGATCCTGGAAAGCCCACATTCCCCAGTCTATTGCCACAATGGACTTCTATACTCAGATCACGATAACATTACCCTTGCCACAACCAGCCACTGAAAGCAATCTCGTGGTAAACCAAGCTTACTGTGCTACCTAAGCTATCTATTGACCATATTATGGATCAGAAAGTGAACTGGTTTAGCTCTGCTTCTTCTCCTCTGGAAACATGAAGCTGTAACCAGAAAGTCATAAAAAGTGCCATGTTATGGCCATTCATTTTTTTTCCAAACCAAAGCAACTAGAATCTGAGCTAAGTAGAACTGTGGATGCAATTTCCTGCAAAGATCTCCAAATTAGATTCTTATATTTGGACTGTCTGGAAAATATGCAAATATTGCTATACAGTTGCTATTCCACAGTCTATCTAGATGGGGGGGGGGGGTAAAGGCCTAAAATACTCATTTATCCCACTTAAAAAAACTCCATAAGCAACTTCTGCTAAGTTTGATCTTGACACTGTTGGTGTTTTTATTCCAGGAAGGAATTCTTCTGGCACACTGTTTACCCTAATTATATAATAATCTGGTTTTTCATGATCTCTACATTGATTCCATTGCCATCACATTAACATTCTTCATCTTCTGCTGTTTGTCTTTATAGCATATGCCATTCCTTTCATCCATAGAACTAGTTCCCTGTAAATTATTTCTAGTAATAAATCCAGGTCGTTGCTCTCTGCTGGTAACTTGGATGCCTACAACATGGGTAATTCCTTCAGTAGCTTGGAAAGTCAAGAGTTCCAACTCTGATCCTTTAATCAACATTTTCTAGGATTTTTACCGGTAAAGATGATTTGAATTTTTTCCTAGAGGCATGTTTTGTAGGCTGTTGGGTAGAGCACCAAAAGAAACCTTATGTGAATGAGACACACCAGGTCAAAGAACACCTTGTCACATATTTGTGTTTTACAGTGTTTGTACCTATATAGCTCTAAATCACCGGAGTAATCAAATGATGAGAAAATGAATTATACGCATGCATGAAACACTCTCAAGCTCACATCTCATTATTAATTAAATGTATGTAATCATTTAACATTATCTTATCCTGATTTTTTCCCCTCTGTAAATATGTTGTCAAGATATATGTGATGATACAGCATTGTTATCATCGGATAACATTACCACTCTACTTTCTATTTGAAACAGGGTTGGTTTGTGATTTTCAGAGCCATGGCTGATAGGGACCCTTAATCTCCTTCTCTCAGTGTGGAGATTGTGGTCTCAATTCTGATCATACTTCCCCTAAAGCAAATATTCTAATAACAAAAATTGGACATGATGAATGCCTGCCTGCAATTAATGCGCCATCTAATTTGCCATTCAGTCTCCTCTGTTTTCTCTGCAAAGGTCAGGTCCTTATAATGAGGCTGCAGATGATAAGTAATCTAGTAAGAGAGCTACTGGAGGAATCAAGTATCAGGCAGCATAAAACAGGCAGCTAATGAAAATCAGATTTCATAACAGCAAAAGGATAGTCCTCTCTTTCTCTCTGTCTCTCTGTCTCTCTCCTCCATTCTTCTAATGTAAGAGAAACTACCCTCCCCGCTTCTTCATAATCGCCACTTTACTATAGGATGTCAGAGTAAAGTGCAAAGGAAAAAGATTGCAACAATTGGAATTTCCATGGCAACACTTCAAATTTGCCATAAAAGTTTGATCCAATGTAGACAGTAGCATCCATACTTATTTTCCAAGTGGGTGCAATGCTGACTCTAAGAAACACTCCAGGGTATCCCGTTAAGAATTAGAAAAGACATAATTTGACACACAGGCTCTCAGTGACTATACAAACAGAAAAGGATATTTCACACAGAGTTGTTTTTCACATTGCCGGAAAATTAGCTTCTATGAATGGAGGCTATTAACAATGGTTTAAAATAGAGACGGCTAGCAGACAGCCTCCGGGCCCAGTCCCCTCCTTAGGCCCCCTCCTCAAGGCAATTTTTCTGGCCCACAGTGACCTGCTAAATCAAACTTTAGTCCATAATGTCCCATTCTTTTTATGTTTTGTATAAACGATATTGATCATATTTGTTCCTACAGAGTATTAGGCCGATTATGAAGTGAATTTGTGTGGATAGAAAAATGAGCACAATAAGGCTCTCGGAGTCGACCCAGAATCTTATCATTATACAGAATACAGCAATTGGTCACCCTTGATTTGGAAGCATTCATACATATTCAGGATGGATATTTTATCTGAAGTGCTTTTAAGAGGAGGGTGAAACATGGGGTCCTTTTTTTCCTCTAGCTGCTTGTAAAGATAACAGATGGACTACTTTGCAAACAAATCTATTCTCTAGGTATTACAATTCAGCTTCAGCAAATTTTGAATGTCCTAATGCTAAAATATAATATGCTTACTTAAATTATGTAAATTAGAAAGGATCGCCTTTTAAATTGCTTAATGTTCTCCTTACATTATTTCTGCGGTTTTAAATTGCTGATTCTATTAGGTAATTTCTATTTTAATTGTGTTTTAATTAATTTGATCTGTATATCTTTTCATTATTATTATTCACCGCATGAGTGCCTTGTTTATTATTATCCCAGCTCAGCAGAACCAAATGCATTTTCTGAATCAAAATTGCTGGCATTAGCAATACTTTAAATTGAACGTTGCTTTTTAGCACAATTCTCAACTTTCCGATGAAAACTATTCCTGGATATATTTTAGACATTGTGTCTCACAGTAACAGACAGTAGTTTGTTAGAAAATGCTTATGCAAATTGAATCAGTTCAGTATAAGAATAATGAGAGATCTATAAAGTTCACATTCATAATCTTTTTTTAAAAAAAAACTAGCTACATAACATATATCTTGGAAATGTATCCACAGATGCATTGATTTATTTCTATTTATATTCTTCCCCTCCTACTGCCATAGACACAAGTTAGGAAAGATGCACGGAAAAGCAGTATCATATATACACTAGTGCATACAGACAGTCCTCAACTTATCACCACAATTGAGCCCAATGCTAAGCAAGACAGTTGTTCATTAAGTTGTGACTCATTTTATGACCTTCTGCAGTTGCAGGTCATTAAGTGAATCTGGCTCCCTTCATTGACTTGTCAGAAGCCAAGTTACAAATGGTAATCACGTGGCCCAGGGGTAGTTTAACTAAAAACATGCCAGTTGCCAAATGCTCAAATTTTGATCAAGTGACCATGGAGATGCTACCCTGTTTCCCCGAAAGTAAGATATCCTCTGAAAATAAGACCTACTTACAATTTTGCCTCTCACTGAAATATAAGGCATCCCCCGAAAATAAGACCTTCCCGATAATAAGGCCTCCCCTTCAGCACAACCGGAGCAGACAGGAAGTGCGACGTCTCAGACTTCTGATTCTGGGCGGACTTGGTGGAAAAATAAAACATCCCCTGAAAATAAGACCTAGTGCATCTTTGGGTACAAAAATTAATATAAGACATTGTCTTATTTTCGGGGAAACACGGTACAACGGTCATTAAGTGCAACATTCAGTCATTAGTTCTTTTTTTCAGTGCCACTATAACTTTGAACTGTCACTAAGCAAATGGTTGGAAGTCAAGATCTACCTTTGTGTATGTTTTTTCTATCAAGGACAAAGGTGTTTAAGCTGCGGGGGGAGTCTCCATGTTCTCCTTGAAGGCCAATTGATAATTTTGGAGGTGAGGTATCTGTGAACCTGGATGGGAAAAAAAATATTACAACTTTATTTTTACTAACGACTAACTGAAATTTGACTTTTCACTCCGTAATAACCTATGTAGTCAACAGAGTAATTTACAGTCGCTAAACTCCATTAATGTTTCTTCACTTCAATAAATCTCACAAGCTAAAATTATGATATCTTTTGAAAAAGAGCACAAGAGTCAGTTTGGTGTACAGATAGTCCTTGACTTATGACCACAACTGAGTCCAAAACTTCTGTTGTTAAGTGAGATATTTGCTAAGTGGATCTTGTCCCATTTTAGGACCTTTCTTGTCACCATTGTAGGGACATGCAGGAGTCAAGACTGATTTAAAGGATCCTTCCCTCCCCCAAATATCCTGTTGGATTAATAAAGTACATATATGTGTGTGTGTGTGTTATTTTTAATAACTTGATCAGCATTTGAGCATAATTGGTTTCCTTTTTAATACAATCTTGATCGTTATTTATGCACTCGGATGCAGTATGCAGTATATGAACTTGCTCTAAGTACATTAGTATAGATGAAATGGAAAATAAATGACCTTTTCAAGAGGTGTGATACATTCCCTGTAGACCTCTGCACTGTATTTCAAAACATGAGGATGGATTTTGTCTATAGGGGAATAACTGTGCAAATTTCAAGTTTCAGACTTTATTTTTTAACAAAACGTCTGTGTCCCAAAAGGAGGAGAAACCAGCTTGGGGAATATATTGATTTAGGGTATGGAACTGGCATACTGCTTCTAAAAGCTCTGACATACGTATAAGGATAGAGACTACGAAGTTGGTATTTGTCAAATAAAGTGAACAAAGGTTACAATGGAAATGAAAAAAAGTAAGAGCCTCGAGGCGAAATGTATAGGTTTCAAAGAGGGAAAGAAGAAGAAATAAAACATGAGATATCATAATTATCTGTTCCTAAACACAAGAGACTGCCCTTTGGGATTATTCGTGGGTAGTTTGAAAAATACTATAAACCCACGCTATGTTCTAGTCTCCCAGCAATTAGTTATACATTTAAGAGAACCAAAAACCCGAAGCTTTTTAAAATACCCTCAAGAACAACATTTTATACAATCTTCCAGATACCTTGCTGCAATGTTGGAGAAATCAAGTAGTGGCTTAGTTGTTATTTTGGCCCTAAAGCTATACAAATTTCATACCGAAAGGATGTAAAATGTAGCCAAATACTACTGTCTTACTACAAAATCATTTGCAGCACCTTCTCAAGCTTTCGTAAACATACCGGCTGAATCCCATAACTAGTATCTTCAAAAATAACTAATATTAATGTGGTTACTGTGGATATGTTTCCCACCCAAAAGAAAGGAAAGAAGGATGAAGGAATTGTTGTTAACAGATGGCATGTCACACACGAACGAGGTGTTGGATTCAGTGAGAATTTTTTTCTCAGAGTGTTCCATATTGGAGTAATGGAAATATTACTCTATTGGAAACAAGTAGAAGACTCTAGCCCACATATACCAGACAGGCGGTCTGCAGGACGAATACAGCCTGTGGATTGCCTGTATTCGGCCCATTAGCCAGACATGGCGTTGAGCGAAGCGCTTCCTGGAAGTGGGGGCAATGACACAGGTAGGTGGCCTTTGGTCATGGGGGGGCATCGGCAGCCACAGTGGGGATCAGAGGGGGCTACGGTGGGGATCCACAGTAAGGTCTGTGAGGTCCATGGTAGTCCTTGAAGATTGCGGTGGGCATGGGGGTTGACGGGGTTTTATGGGGAGTTGTGGTGCAGGAGGGAGGAGGGAGGGCCGCTGCAGCTGTGGCGGCATTGGCCCACAATGACAGTGGTTCTGACACTCCTGCTCTAGCCCTAGAAATAAGGGTTAGTTACCTGTAGAATAAATATGAGAACGACTCAAGAGTTACCCATTCCCACAGTAGTGCACGATTGCTTATCACCTAGTCAACTATGGAACTACCAATGTTCAAGACTTCCTACACCCTATCAAAGAAGCCATCACTTCATTTTTGTATGTTCCTCTCTCCACTTTAGCTTCTTTTAAAACAACAACAACAACTTTGCATTTACAAAGTACAGCCAGGGTTAGCTCCACCATGGAGAGAATCAAGAAAACCGTATCAACACTCTAGTTGGCTGGGACTTCCTATTCTGCAGTGAGCGAGGACAAAATGTAAATATGAAGATCCAGATGGAGGACCTAGAGAAGTATAAACGTTGGAAGGACTTTTTCTCTATTTCAGCAGTAGAGAGAGAAGGCTAATTTTGCATTCTCCTTCTCAGCCCTCCTGAGTATGATATAATTGACTGCAAAGAGTCATTTTATATCCATACAATTCCTTAAGCTATTTAGATAAAAAAACTAACATCTTCTATCCTTGTTTTTGAATGGGTAGAGTACTTGATCAACAAATACTTGATCATTGAATAAACAGATCAACCAAGAAACCAAGAGAAGATCAGCTGTGGAAACCAAGAGAAGTTTGACTAAAGTTGAAGAACATTGTAAGGAAGGAACAAGAAAATCCTCTAGATTTTATATTCAGCCACAATTACAAAAGGTTCTGTGACCTTGAATCTATGGCTCCACATGGAGCAGGATAAACCTAATGTTTATTATAACAAAAACCTAATGAGATCTTTATCTACTTTTTGTTTGATTGTTATGAGGGACAAATAAGCATCAATATGCTAATAAAAATTACTATAGTGAATACTCAGGTGGCATCCCCACAATGTAGATGGAAATGTTTCACAATTTTGATAATTCTTCTGTTAAGCCTTTGAAATGACTATTAAAACAAATTTTTTTAATGTGTGGAGTCAACGAGACATATAGATGTTTACACATCCTGGCAATTTTCTGGGAAGACTTTCTTTAATCACTTGAAGTATAGCTCTCTGGAAATTAATCAAGGGGGAACTACACAATAAATTAGACTTGTAGCTTTCTGTAGCCCTCATGTGTATCATAAAACAATTTATGCTAGCCATAGAATAAATAAAACCAATCATAAGTCAGGTCACCAGCTAATGCAATTCACAAAAGATTGTGATGCAGCTGCTTAAAGTAAGAAACTGGTGACAATGTGGCATGACCATATGGAACAAATGGTGCAAGTTCTCTCTAGCCACAGAATGCAATGGTTGTGGTATTTAGTGACAGCTGGATGATTAGCTTCTGCCTGAAATCCAATAGAGTTATTTTTTTGCTCAAAGTTTTTGCCCACCAATAAGTTTGTTAATCATAAGGAAGATACCTTCTAATGCATTCTACATTATACAACTCTGCAATATTGATATAACAGAGTTGTTGATTAATATTCATGTAACTGAATTGTTGATTAAGAAAAGTTTGTAGAATCTGCCTATGCAAATTTATTTGCTGTCAGGCAATAACTTTTCATATGCAAGATTTTTTTTCACTAGTGGCAGGGGGAAAGGGGAATAATAATACACATTTCCTTCTTCCTTTCTCTGCCATGGCATACTACAAAATCAGTTAAAACTGAAATGGAAGTCTCATCCTGATACTTGCAGCATCTCAAAATTATGGGGAAATACACTGGGACCAAAGTTGTATTGAAGCCCAGTATCAGAATGGTTTGATTCATTCAAGTTCACAAACTCTGGGGTTTTGGAATCAAATTCAGAATTTCCTGCTTCTACTCAGGATCTTATCCATGACTGTCAACACCCCCTGATTATTCTTTACTTTTTATTATTATTGTCCTTTATAGTTTTCAATAGAATCATTATCCCATAAAAATGGTAAAGTAGATCCAAGGAAATCATAAAATGTGAGATTTTCCCTGGTGTGCTTGAGAGATTCCAGTATAACAAGAAGTCAACCACTTGTTATTCTGATCTGAATGACAAACCTATGTAGACAAGCTGCCAAGAATAGGTACAGAGCTTTTGCCTAGCTTCTATTGATAGACTACTTGGGTTTTTTAATGACCAATTACAGCTTCATCTTAAATATACAAAAATCAGAGCAATTCCACGCAAACAGGTCTAGCCATCATTTTAATTCCCATAATGTACCTGATGTACAGCTATTGTTATTGTCATTGTCATTGTCATTGTCATTGTCATTACATCAAATTTCTATACCGCCCTTCTCCAACAGGACCCAGGGCGGTGAACAGCCAAGTAAAATACACAAATCATAAAAGTTAAAAACAATTTTAAAATATTAAATCAAATGGCCATAATTTTAAAACCCCAATACCAAAACCAAGTTAAAATTCAAATTAAAAATCCAGTTCAAAACAATGGAGGGGGGGTTAGGACAGCCCAGCTTGCACAAACATCTGAGTTTTTAGGGCACGGCAAAATGCACAGAGGTCCGGTATCCGGCGTATTTCCGGGGGGAGCTCATCCAGAGGGTAGGTGCTGCCACAGAGAAGGCTCTCCCCCTGGGGGTCATCAGCCGACATAGTCTGGCCAACAGCACCCTGAGGAGACCCTCTCTGTGGGAGCGAACCGGTCGGTGGGAGGTATTTGCTGGCAGTATGTGGTCCTGTAAATAACTGGGTCCTAAGCCATGGAGCGCTTTAAAGGTGGTGACCATCACCTTGAAGTGCACCCAGAAGACTATGGGAAGCCACTGCAGCTCACGCGGGAGAGGAGTCACATGGGAGTGTCCCATCGCTCCCATAATTCCCTGCGCGGCCACATTCTGGACCAGCTGGAGGCTCCAGGTGCGCCTCAAGAGGAGCCCCATATAGAGAGCACTACAGTAGCCCAGACGGGAAATGGCGAGAGCCTGAGTGACCGTGCGTAGGGAATCCCAATCCAGAAAGGGACACAATTGGCATATCAAGCGAAACATGATAAAAAGCCCTCCTGGCCATGGCCATCATGTGCTCTTCTAAAGACAGCCGTGCATCCAGGAGGATGCCCAAATTGTGAGCCCTCTCCCAATAGCCAATGATGGCACCAGCTGGCTATATCGGGACACTAGAAGCCACAACTACTCAGTCTTGGAAGGGTTGAGTTTAAACCTGTTCCTCCCCATCCAGACCCACACAGCCTCCAGGCACTGGGACATCACTTCCATGGCATCATTGGGGTGGCCTGATGTGGAGATGTACAACTGAGTATCATCAGCCTACTGATGAAACTCCACCCAAAGCTACGGATGATCTCGCCCAGCGACTTTACATAGATGTTGAACAGGAGAGGCGAGTGGACCGATCCCTGCGGCACCCCACAAGGAAGGCGCCTTGGAGTCAATCTCTGCCCCTCCCACCAACACCATCTGCGACCAGTCAGAGAGGTAGGAGGAGAACCACCGTAAGATGGTGCCCCCCACTCCCAACCCCTCCAACCAGTGCAGCAGGATACCATGGTCGATGGCACCAAAAGCCGCTGAGAGATCTAATAGGACCAGGATAGAGGAACATCCCCTCTCCCGAGCCCTCCAGAGATCATCTATCAATGCGACCAATGCCGTTTTCATGCTGTACCCAGGTCTGAAGCCGGACTGGAGTGGATCTAGATAGACAGTTTCATCCAGGTGCTGCAGAAGCTGACGTACCACCACACTCTCAACAACCTTCGCCAAGAATCGAAAGTTGGAGACTGGATGGTAGTTGGCCAAAACAGCCGGATTCAGAGAAGGCTTCTTGAAGAGGAGCCTCACCACTGCCTCCTTTAAGGCAGCCGGCAAGAACCCCTTGCTCAGCTAAGCATTAGCAATTCCCTGGAGCCAGCCTCATGTAACCTCCTAAGAAGCCAGTACCAACCAAATGGGACACGGGTCCAATAAACATGTGGTTGCGTTCAGCCGCCCCAGAATCTTGTCCATGTCCTCAGGAGTCACAGGGTCAAACTCCCCCTAGATAACATTCTCAAGACCTGCCTCAATCATCCCGTCTGAATCCACCTAGTCAGAGTCCAAACTGCTCCGGATCTGATCAATTTTGCCCTGCAGATAACACCCAAAATCCTCCGCTCGACCCTGCACGCAGCGGAGTTTGCCAGCAAAAAGAATTCTAGCTCTGTGGAGGACCCTCCCACGCTAAATCAGCTGGTCAGCAGTCAAGGAAAACAGTCTGAAAAAAAGAACTGTCAAGTAACAACGGCCGCCCTCAGGACTCTTCCAACCCCGCTCTCCCAGCAGTATTTACAGATAAATGGCAACTCCGGTCACACTTTACTCACACTAGCACGAAGTCAAAAGCACCAGCCTAGTGGCCTGGAATTTTGCATCCAAGATATAGAAGAAGGATCTAACTGTTTGCTATCCTGGATACTTTCTCCAATTCTTATTTAAAAGGCTTAGAGATCCTGATGAAAAATCTTATATTATATTATTAAAGCTGTTGTTTGCATTGAGAGGAAATCTCACCAGCTCCCAAGACTCGATATCTCACTTAGCTTTCCCCTCAATCACGTGATTTTCTGCTAGATGCAGAGCAGTTTTGAATGATGAGGCCACAGAGGCAGAATGAACAGCAATCTCTATTCTTCCATATTTTGAAAATAAAAAACTATTAGGACCTTTTTTTAAAAAAAGAATGTACTTTTCTAATCAATAGTCATAATTTTACTCCTTAACGAGTTTTATATGCTGTTCTTTGTATGCTGTTTATCATTCATCTTAGATGAATAGAGATTTTCCCCATTATAGACTCAAAGTAGGAAAAATATTTTGTTATATTGAATAGAGATACATATATACAAGCATTTCTATCCAGTTCTTGCAATAAATGCTTAACTATCACAAGTAAACATTAATTTTATTCTGTAGAATTGT
>JANHFO010001634.1:206980-220518 GCA_032468095.1 Pareas carinatus
GCGGGGGGGAGGAGTTAGGACGGGAGGGGTTAGGGTGAAAAAGGAGAAAAGCAGCCTACCAGAATGGTATGTTTGTGCTTTTCTACAAGTCTCCACTTCTAGTGGTGGTCTGAACCAAAAAACCCAAAATGAAACAACAGGCTGCGAAAGCCCTCCAATCAGGAGAAAGGAAACAAACTATCGGATATTTTGTCCAATCACAACCCTCGACCCATCCTGAATTTAAATATGGCAATAAATATTAAATAAGTCAGGAGAAAAATATTTTTAAAAATCCTTAGTGAGTGCCTAGATGGCAATACTAAGGCATGTAGCAAATTTGATGTTTGTAGCTTTAATGGTTTTAGAGATCTTGTGATGAGTCAGTCAGTGAATGAGTGAGTCATTTTTGAGAAATATAAAGGGGATTTGTGCAAGTTACAAGTCACCTAATGGGATTTATTTCTAAATGCAGATACACAGTGTAAATACCTTTACCTGACTGCTGTAGTCTTTGGTGTTCCTGTTCCTGAATTGCAATAGACACCGTGGAACAATTCAAGGCAGAACATTTCAGCTAAATTTTGAAGGAAGGATGCTCCCTACATTCAAAAGCATCTTCCAGCTATTTAGATCCTTACAATAATGTGATTTTGTTGAATGGTGTTTATCCAAATGTGAGTGCATGTGTATCCCTCTGCCATCCCCCAATAAGAACTGACACAAGGCAGTAAGAAGATAATATGCCGACAGGTATTGATTCAATTACCCGTAAGGACATTATAGTTATCATAAGTAAATGGTTGCTGCTACTTACTTCAACTGCATTTTGACATGATTTAAACACTCCAGATCCTTCAGCATACATCATGGAACTGTGTCTCAGTGCATTCTATGACAAAAAAAACATTGCTTATAATTACAATTATATTTTAACCTCTCTCTCTCTCTAAAGTTACATCATGCCTCTTCTTTCTATAATCTATCCTATTTGATATCAAAGCCATAAATTATAGATACATTTTTATTTTATTTTTTACACAAAAAGTCCACAAGGGCTTCCCACTTACCAATAAATGTAGATATTGTCTTTTCCTTAACCAAATATCAGTTTAAACATTTCAGCAAATTGTCTCAAAGGTGCTTTTTCAAAGGGGAAAAAAATAGGAAACAAATCTTTTGAAAAAGTACCTTTGAGACAACTATGACCTGGATGAATGAGAATCTCTACAAACATTTCACAAGTTCTATTATCTTCAGCAATCATGCCTCTGTTGTAAGTATTGACAAATTTTTCTATGCTTATGCATCCAATAATCTCATATATACAAATGAAGTTCTGTGGCTCTTTTCTAATTGTTTATTCATCAGTTCCAGGAAGAAAAGTTCTAATTAATTTGGATTAACAGAGTCTATTACCTCATTTGTTTTTTAAACTATCAAAGCCTCTCAATGGTTAATGATAAAACATTCAGTGATTGATAAAATATATCTAAAATAACTTTGTGGCAATGCAGGCACATTAAAATGCCTAGAAATGATGCGTATTATTTCTCTGGCATTATTATCCAAGTTAATTGGGCCCTCACTGGCAATAATAACATTATGCAAATATCTTATACCAATACCTCAAAAATCAATAATACTACACTATTCCAGACTTGTTGTATATGTGAAGCTTTCAATTTCCAAACAATACCTTAAATCTGAATAAGGGAAAAAGATTGAATGAGTTCTCAAGATTCAAGTAGAAAAGGTAAAGGTTTCCCCTGTTCAGTCATGTTCAACTCTAGGTGGCCGTGTTCATTTTTGTTTCTTAGCCAAAGGAACCAGCATTGTCTGAAGATAATTTCCATGGTCATGTGGCCAGTATGCCTATACATCAAAGGTGCATGAAATGCTGTTACCTTCCCACCAAAGTAGTACCAAAGGTGCATTTGCATACTTTCAAGCTGCTAGGTGGGCAGGAGCTATTAATGAGAGTTCACCCTGTCACATTGTACTCGAGTCTCGAACCTGGGTCTTTAATCACTGAGCTATCGAGCTCTCTCTTCAAGTAGAAAGCATGACTAATATTTATGAGAAAGCAGTTGTGTTGTTAGTTGAGCAATGTTATATTAAATAAAGCAGGAAGTAAAACTTGATATCAGCGTAAACTGAGCAAAGAGAATATTGCAATTCACGTAAAAACAATTGTAGGCTATTCTGTATATCATGCAACATTTTATTTATTTTTATGTTCTGTTTAAAACTTGTACATGCTTACACAGAAGTAACTTCTACTGGTTAATTCATATGCATTTTATTAATCTACCATTTATTCTGGGTATAAGCCCAGAGTTACTTCACATCAAATTTGTTTTTCTATATTGTACTTAGTAAAATAGTAAAAATTTAGAGTGAAAACTGGAAAAAGTATCTTCATGTAGTTATTTTACTCACAAATATGCAATGCTTGTTAAACAAGATATGTTGCAATGTTCTGATTACTTGTGTATCTTACATCATAGTTCAAAGAAAGTAAAAAAACAAAATTACATAAGAAACATATTTGCTACCTGATGAAACTCTATTTAAAATGAACATGGCTCATATAGAATAAAATTATTTGATTTACCAATGAATCTTAGAATGTATTTAAGCTGCCAGAAGCAAATGTTACTGGATTTTAAGTAGTTTAGAGGCTATAAATACAAACTTCAATTTATGGCTCCAGTAAACAATTCAATTTACTGACCATTTTTTAATCATTTCTAAAAGCACTGATAGTCTGCAAAGAACTTAACGTCAACTGACCTTTAACTATGTTGTGCTGAACAGAAACCACATATCTTTGAGTCCTGGCTTCAGCTTTTCAAACAGATGCTGTGTGACAATCTTTCAATATTCCTAACTCACAATGTCTGTTGAATACACAACTGCCTGTAACCCCCTCCACCCTAAAAAACCTCCATAGTATTCTGGAAATAGAAAACGTGCACGTTACTGATGGACTGGGATCAAAGTTGAACGGACAGAAGGAAGAAATTTAACATAGAAGGCGGCACAACTGAGCACAGTGGAGAGAGATTAGCAGGACAAAACAAGCTAGCAAGCTGACATCATTAGGGAGGATACTAAACATATGGAAAGACCAGAAGTGCTTATTCATGAAAGAGATTTCTTATATTATAACACCATATGTGGATAAAGAAGTATAGACTTTCCAACAGTAAAATGACAAGAGAAAGCTTGTGCAGACCAATTTTACCCGCAAAAAAATCAGTACATAATTGTACTTTTTACACTGAATAGTTTTCAGACATTAGAAATTCACAGTCCTGAAAATAGAAATTTAATTATACTAGCTAATTGTTCATTACAATGATTGAACATTTCACAAGATAAATTGAGTAACTGGAAAGGAACCAATATCAACGAAATCTAATGTTTTTCCAGCCACCTACTGCTAGGAAGTACATATGTATGCCAACAGCTGGTATGATATATGAGCATATTAATATTTAATGTCTTAATATTAAGCATTTCCAGTCCTTCTCCTTAGGCTGAATCCAGCTCATACTTACTAGGTAATGAATTCCACTGCACTCTGCAAGACTTACTATTAAATAAACATATATAAGATTTATATTATTAAGATCGAAATAATATAGGAAACTATTAAAAATGTTAGGGAGGGTCATTCATGCTGTCTTGAGCTCTTGAATGCAAGGGATATTGACTTCCCAAGAAATATTTATAATGATTTCAATTAAAGAAATTCTAAAAAGCTCTCCATTTATATGAGTAAGATATTTAAACCATATTAAGAGATCTTTCATCCACGTCCTGAAACCCATGGGGGAGTGAACATGTTCAATGGGCCTAGAGTGGAGCTTTTTTTAATGATAAACAGAAGATAAAAGTATGGTAGTAGAACTGACAATTTTGCAGGAAGGCATAGAAAAGGGTCAGTTATGCAGGTACTTAAATCTAATTACTACTGTGTAGAGCAGTGGTTCCCAACTTTTCTATACCCTGCACCCTTAGAATGCTTCTGATATATTCTCACACTCCTTACAAAGGTAATACCTTGGATGGATATACACTATAATTTTGAAACTTCTAAACCCAAGTTTTCACACCCCCTGGAATATTGTCTCGCACCCTCAGTTGGGAACCTCTGGTATAGAGGAACCCAAACTAAAATATCTCCAAAAGAATGGGTTATTGCTTTCTTCTATGTAAGAATAAAGAAAAGTGAAGCAATTCTTGAAACCACAGCTAACAACTCTTCTGCATTATCAACTATGGGAGACAATGCAATTTAACACAATCCTATGAAGAGCAAGAGTAACTAGAATAATAGACATCTTTCATCTTTTGCTTGAGGCTTATTCGGGTTTATTAGGCAAGCACAACTTTAGAATACCACCAAAATGTATTTTGAAATTTGGGAGAAGCATCGGGTGATAAATGTTGAACTGATGTTCCATGGATTAGCAGGAGGCATTATGGCTAAAGGCAGCTAGATGCTGGATCCATACTGCCAAAATTTCTCTGCAGATCAAGGAGAGGTCTTGAGATCACCATAATATTTTATTGCAGACAGTAATGTCATGTGACTCCTTTGCTCAATGACCACAATCCCTGCACTCCCAGTTGCAGTTGTTAAGTGACCTCCAGGGTCATTAAGAGACCAGAACAATGATGGCAAACCTTTTAGAGACTGAGTGCTTGAACAAGTCGTGGCTCATGACATCATGACATCATCACTTGGCGCCGCTACTCCTTTCTGAGCATGCATATGGTCCTTATGTGCACTGTTATCCAATGCTCAGTTATGGGGCAATGCTGGAGTGACTTGGTTTGCATGCTGATAGAGAGGGCTTTGCGTGCTTGCTGAGGCACATGTGGCATAGGTTCGCCACCACCAGAATAGAGCAAAAATTCTGCCTGCTAAAGGATTTCAGCTCTTTGCAAAGCTAAATCTCTTTGGCAGGCAGTCCTTTCATTCATTCAGCCAGTCAACCTTTGATTTCCAAGGAAGTCAGCAGAGAAGATTCCAAACAACGATCATATGATTGCGGGGCACTTGGTATATGGGCGAACAAATTGCCAAGCATCCAGATTGCAATCACATAACTATGAGGGTTGGTGGCAAAATTTTGGAAAGTACTTTGCAAGCGCTAAAGCAGTCTTTCCAAGGCCTGCATAATTAAACCAATAGTCATAAATCAAGAACTACCTATATAGAAAGCAGAAGTTAGAGTTTTCTTTGTGGAGTTTAATGATTGCTGGGAATAAGAACAAATGTAAAATAGATTTATTTGATCATGGTTAAATAATGGGTTGCTGTTATTGATGAGGTTCAAAGTTTTTGGAATTAGGATTGGACTTGGACTGTTAGAAGAGAAAGATGGAATTTGTTTAAAGAGAAATGAACATAAATATAAAAGGAATGATTCAAATTGAATCTAAAGTATATAATAACTATATAATAACTATATATAATTATATTTTAAGTTTTTGAATGCAAATAATGGGTTGTTATTTCAGGTGATATTTATTAGTTTCTGTAATTGGGACTGGATGGTGGTTATTTTTTATAATGTTTCATTTTTTTTACTGGGATTGGATCTTGAGAAGAAAGGGGGGATTTTTTAAAGTGGAAATCAAGATGTAAATATAAATTGGAAGATTCAAACTAGATTTAATAGATACAGTTTGCAATAGTTCTTACTTTCACTGGACTTTTTTGATTAATATGGAAAGATGAAGATCTAGAAATGACCTAATAGAGAATGAATGTTCAGTTGTATTTTAAGAGACAGTGATAAGATATTAATCCTGATTATGCTTGCTGGGGCTGAAGGGAGAGGTAACTTTTTCTATCTTTTTTATCTGCACTTTTTCAATTTTTTAATTCTTAAAATGTATTTCTGTAGTGTGCAGTTGTAGTAGTTTTATTTGTTGAATAAAGTCTTCAATAAAATTATTTAAAAATCAAAATGTATTGTGGAATCACAAAATACAATGATTTCATGTGATTTTAATACATTTAGTAGCTGTAAAGCATATACTGGTTGCATAAATCAGTATTAAGCCAAAAAAAAACCCAGGGGCTTGGCAGTTCCACGAATAAAATAATTACCGTACATTTGGAAACAATTATTTTGAAGAGCTGAACCCAAATAATGTAGGCTGGGCTGTTACTTGGAACACTGGTATAAGGCGGGTTCCTATATTTTTAGGAATTAAGAAGAAAACAAGAACACTATTTTCCATTATGTTTTTCTATAATGTTGTGCTCTGTGACCATTTTCAACCTTCTCCTCTTAAATCTCATCATACTCATCTCAAGTTATAGGTAGTGAGGCAATGAAAATGAGCACTTCATGCTAAGATTTTGTTTCAATTCTAAATTCGAAGTTAATTTCATACCAAAGAATAATGATTTTATCTTCATTAGAGCACAGTTGGTGAGAGCAATATCATAGATATTGCATGGTTTCCTCTCCTTCCACTTCCCTTTGTTCTTTCTTAATTTAGTTCAGAGAGTTCTGTTCTCCTTGGAACACATGCAAGGAGATATATCTTGGGACAGCTACTTCAAAGCCTTTTCTGGAAAAGGCCCTTTCAACTCCTCTATAGGCTATCCCAGAGTTAAGTCTACACCCAAGTGTTTTCTGTCTGTGTAATTATCTAAGCTTGGCTGTTGCTAGATTTCATGACTAAATTAGCTGGCTGTGTTTTCACACCTCTCTTATCAGAATGTTCTGCAGAAGAGTGCCTGCTTTCCATGAAAAAACCAACTGTTGAATTTAGCTGGTGCTTTGGAAAAATAAAGGGCTAAGGAATTGTCTTTTTAGTGCAATATACTTATTTATTTATTTTATCACATTTCTATACCGCCCTTCTCCAACAGGGCCCAGGGTGGTGAACAACCAAGTAAAATACACAAATCATAAAAGTTAAAAACAGTTAAAAAATATGAAATCAAATGGCTATAATTTTAAAACCCCAATACCAAAACCAAGTTAAAATCCAAATTAAAAATCCAGTCCAAAACAATGGAGGAGGGGGGTTAGGACAGTCCAGCCTGCACAAACAAGTGAGTTTTTAGGGCACAGCGAAACGCACGGAGGTCCAGTATCCTGTGTATCTCCGGGGGGAGCTCATTTGAAAGGGTGGGAGCTACCACAGAGAAGGCTCTCCCCCTGGAGGTCGCCAGCTGACATTGTCTGGCCGACGGCACCCTGAGGAGGCCCTCTCTGTGGGAGCATACTGGCCAGTGGGAGGTATTATTAGGGGAAATAGCTAAAGACGTCCATTTACTGCTGTTCCAAAGCTGCAAATACAGGTAGCCCTCAATTACAGAGCAAGATTGGAAGCAGCAGCTTGGTAGTTAAGTGAGGTGGTCGCTAAGTGAAACCACTATGGTGTTTACTATTTTACTTCAGTTTTACAAATCTGTGAAGGATGTAAATGTGGGCACTAGTTGCAAAGTCGCTTTTTCATCACTTTGTAACTGTGAACAGCCTTTACCGGAGGCAGTACTACTTTTAATGAGCCTAAAGCTTCTTTAACAGAAAAACATGGAGTATGGAAAGTACCCTGTGCTAGGTCAGCAGCTTATCAGACCTAGAATATTTGTAAGGTGTATCTCACAGATTAGCCCCTGCTACAGAAGATGCAAAGAGTAATTCCTGCTACAGCAACACTGTACAGACAATATGGAGTTTGTTTTTAAACCGTTTCATAATATTTAAAAAAGGAGTCCCTGGAGCTTTTACTACACTAGTTATTGTCAACCATAGGGGGCAGTGCTCATCTCTGTTTCAAGGCAATTGAGACAACTTGATCCTACAGAGAGCTGACACCTTCCCACCGAAGTGGTATCTATTTATTTACTAGCATTTGCATGCTTTTGAACTGCAAGGTTGGCAGGAGCTGGTGCGAGGGATGGGAAGCTCACCCTCTCAAATGGCGCTCGGATTTGACAAATGGTGGATTTTCAACCAACAAGCTCAGTGTCTTAACCGCTGAGCCACTGTGCCACCCCCATAAAATTGAGGACAGGGTTAAATTGAGAATGGGAAAGCCAGGTTGTTTCAATAGCAAAATGACCCCTATTCATGCCTACTGCTTGCTATGCCAATTCTGATATTTCCTTGCATTTCTTTCGTCATTAGGATTTTTTTTAAAAATTTCATTGGCTGCCTGGAAATGAGAAATTCCAAATATACACCAGAGCTCCCAAATACTGTATAACAGATGAACTAGAGCTATGCGACCAACTCCATTTTTAGATTGAAAAGTAGTCTGGGAATGTTTCTGCATGCTGCAGAGTAAGAAAAAGGCAAGAAAACAACAGCATATGTCTTGGGGTAAAAGAATCTCTTTGCAGGTTGATGAAAATTCGTGGAAGGAAACAGCCAGAACTGTGCATAATGGGACTGTGCTGCTGGGGGTGGTTGGGCTTATCTAGGTGACAAATTGATGAGAGGAGACTAGGGGAAAAGGTTGATTTAACACAATGATTCGAAATTTGGGTTGTGCAGCTGTTTCCTGCAGACCTACCAAGATAAATTCAGGAGCCGTCTCTCTGTGGTGGTAGATTAATAGCAATAATGTTAAAACGTGTGCTGAAATTCTTGGTGCAGAAAAATCCTGATGGCAGATGGCTGGAAAAATCTAAGAACAGTAGTGCTAACAGGGAAAAGCTGAAGTATATAAAGGAGAGGCTATTCCAAATATAACTAGTTTCTAATCTTAGCTGTCTTGTTTAAAAGAAATGTGGAAAGAAAATGAGATGGGCATATACAGAATACCAATAGAAGAGAATATCTGTAGCTCAGGTTGAATTGTGGAATTATCGTTGCTCTCCAGACGTGGTTGTTTGCTCACAGGTGTTTCATTATCCAACTAGGTAGCATCAATGAAACATCTTCAAGCAAACCAAGCTCGGAAAGCTTCAAGGACTAAACATATTAGAATTAGAATTTAGAATTAGAATTTATTCGCCAAGTATGTCTGGACACACAAGGAATTTGTCTCCAGTGCTATGCATTTACATACAGTCTATAATTGACAAACTGTGATTGCAATCATAAGGCTATAATTGGCAAACAATGATTACAATCATAAGATACATTCATAATCATGTACATTCATCATGTCGTGTACGCATTAGGTGCACTCATATTCATAAAATACATTCATCGTGTCATAATGTTATAAAGTACAATCATGTCACAAAACATTTCATCATGTCACATGTCAAAACATTTGTGACAAAACATATACAGAATAATAAATAAAATGTATAACCAAATGACTAGAAGAAACATGGAGAACTCATCCAGATGTTGCTGGCCTACAGCTTCTATTATCCCCACTTTTGGAAATATTGACTGAGATTTAATTAGACCTGCTGGAACCCAATACTATCTAGAATCCCAAGCTTAAGATAATGTTTCTGTTGACCTAGATGGAATTTTCAATAGAAGAAACTAAGTCAAACATACAGTCCATGGGTCAAGCACTGGGTTCAAGAAGAAAAAAGGTGACTTGTTAAGAAAGGCAGTAAAAAAGGGAAAAGATGAATATTTTGTTCTGGAAACTAGCCTCCTCCTTGGATTTTAAGGCATAACAAAATCAATGCAGGCAATCCTTGTTTAGCAATAGCCTTATTTATTGATGATGAAAAAACACTTACAACCAATCTTCACATTTGTGACCTTCAAAAGTCTGTAAAGCTAAAGTAAGACTATAAGCACAGTTTTAATTTTACTTAGCACTGGTTTTGCTTAATGACCAACTTACCCATTGGGGTCACTAAGTGAGAACTACTTTGCATAGACTCAATTCACAACATATACTGACTAAAATAATAGTTTTACTCAATTGCAAATTATCACAAATTCTTATGGACAGTAAAAATATGCTCTTACTATGAAGAGTAATGTATACATTTCATTCACTACATGAATTCTGATTTAAAGAGTTCATAATTTGAATTCATGCAGTAAAAGAACCAATCCATTTAAATCAAGCACTCCAAAATAAGTGGTTTGCATGATAGACCCCACAAAGATCTCATGCAGCTTTTTCAAGGTTGAACTGCTTCTAAATGTTTTAACAGAAGTCCTCAAATGCTTTCTGTTTTATTCAGTCCCTTAGAACAAAATTTTGAACATCTTTCACATTAGAACAGCCACCAGCTTTCTGAAAGCGGGGACTTTTAAAGCTAGATATTCAATGACCTATTTGGGATATAGCTGCTAGCCTCCCAAAATTGCTCTAATATTGTCCTGCTCAAAAGGAAATCCTTATTCACTAAGACTTCTGCTTCTCCTTCAGTGTCTATTGTTTGGATTCATTGCACCCTTTGTTCCTTATGCTCCCTACTGCTAAGCTATGGCTCAGCTATCAGCTTAGTGCAAAGGAGAAACTTCAGAAGGAACACTTCCAAAGTAGGAACTCCCTTTTCATTGTCAGTGTTTACAGGAGGAATGTATTGCTGATATTCTTTTACCTCAAGGAACTTAAGCTCTTTCCTTTTGGAGAAGATTTCCAGGAGGACATAAGACGTATCAATGCAAGACTCTGCAATCACAGCTATTGTGTCCTGATTTCTGTCCTGTAGCAAACGATCTACCATTTTCTACTCCTTCATACTTCCTTTAATGTTTCAAGCATATAATAATACTAGCGCCTTCACTTTATGCTGAAAAAAAACAGAAATCTGAGAACTAAGATGAATTTCCTAGTTCAAACCCCTCTTCAGTCATAAATTAAGCATCTCACAGGTACAGTGTTCCTTCAATGCTTGCTTATGGGGACAATATTAGTGTAACATTTTGCTGGGAGAGCTTTGGGCAATAAATCATCATTACTATGTCACTTCATCTTTCCCTCTGGACTTGGGTCTACCTAGGAGGAAGGGTGTCATTAGTTATTTTCATCAGTTCTCATATATTAGAACAGATTAGATGTACTAGCTTGAAGAGCAAGTGATATTCATTTAGACTATGAGCCTTACCAGATGCTGTATAGATTCTAGGGCTGCTGTGAGATTGCAAAAATACTCTTTGTATATTGAATATTTGAAATGTGATATTATCATGACTAAACTCTTTTCATATCTTTTAAATGATGAAGTACGATACCTACCCCAGTATCTAAACCAAGTCGACTCTCTCAAGAATAAAACTTTTACTTCTCTTCTTTAAAATGAGAGACGAAATGCATCATAAATGAACATAGCACTTCAGTCCCAGAAGTGGGAAGAATTCACAAATTCACAGTAGCCCAATTCCATCTTCCACCAAGGAAAAAGAAAATTATACATCTCTAATACTAGAAAAATGAAATGAGTATCTAAATGACTACAGCAGACACTCCACTGTAGACTGATGTGAAACGGACTACCTGCATTGTCATTAGTAGAAAATCACAAACTCAATTTTTTACAACAGAGATTTGCACAAAACTGGCTAAATCACACAAGGGGCAGATTGTTGGGCTGCTGCAATGTTATCACCCCTTATTATTTATGATGCAAGAACAACAACAACAACAACAAAACTAAGAGTTGAATTAAATATGATGGCATTAATGCAATTCATAACCGTACAGCTATTGTGTCAAAGAAAATAGTAGGCGTGAGAGTACTCAGCCTGACTTGGGAACTGGTGAAGAAACTGCTCTGCATTAAAGTTTGTATACTAGCTGTTTGCAAAGAAAGAAAAATTGCATTCACATTAAAAGTTCTGTTGTTTCAGTACAAATAGCAGGTGCAAAATGACTGTTCCAGGACTGGAGCGATCTTCCCCATCCAGGATCCTTATCCAGATTTCCCCCATCCCAATATCTGTTTTGCTTTTTAAAATTCAAGCAGTTTTTTACTGGCTGAATTCATTTTGATGCGTCCCTGAGGAAGAAAAGGCTTTTCAATAGCATTCAAAAACAGATATACTTCAGTTGCAAAATGAGGTGCTATTATATGTCCCATCTTTGTTGTTGTTTTTTTCCAATTAACCAGAAACGAAAGCCAATCTTTAATCTTTCATTATAAGGAGAACTTCCAATTCCACCATAATTTTAGACCCTTCCCACCCCCCTGTATTCTTTCCAACTCTGTATTCTCCTCTGAGTGTGAAAGAAGAGGGAGTAACTAGAACTGTAACCACAATGAAAATATAATTGCGCTACATCTGAACAAAGAAAAACAAATTTCCAACATCTTTTAAGAAGTTCTTTGTTTGACAGAGCTTTTCATCATATACTGCAGACATTCTTGAAACACTTGAAAATTATATCAGCATTCTTTATTTCTGCTAACCAATTTGGAAAACCCTTTGGCAATTAAAAATAAACAAGAGGGAGCAAGTCAGATGCAGGGAAAGAAACCCAAGGGTGTTTATAGCTGTGCTGAAATGCTTGCAAAACCTTTCCTCCTTCCCCACACCCCCTTTAAAGATTTTTCTCCACAATTTTTCAAGATGCTGATTCCCTTAGCTTTCCCACTGTGGCGGCCCAAGGCTTTTTGTCATGCTGCAGCTGTGATCTGATAAAATAAATGACACTTGGAGGGGCTCATGTCCTTAGTAACAGTTATAATAGAGTTTCTAATGTGCAATAATATTCAAATGAATATTAAAACATCACAAAGCAATAATAAAACCGCAGCTGTGCCACTATAGAAAAAACATGGATTCTAAAGGAATAGAAGGCAGCCCAGCATCGAGTTATGCATTGATACCTGTGGGGCAGCCAAGGTTATCTCTCAAGCCGATGGGAAATAAGGCAAATGAAATTCTGCTCACAAGAAGCCAAAGGATGATTCCCAGAGGAATCAAGCGGAGCTCAACAAAAGAATATTCCCCAGCCCCTTGTTGACTTCCCTGTTCCATCTTTCCCTCTCGTACTAAAGCTAGAGCTTTAAGAATTCATACTTAGCATTAAATGAGCCATTACCCGAAACAAATGTGCAGTTACTCTCCACAGCAAACACTGTGCTCAAGCTCTCCAACTGCTTTGAGGGTGAGGAGATGAATTGTGGTAATGAGTATGCTAGGAAGTGTCTAGGAACATCTAGCGGTGTCTGGTCAGTGATGTCTAATATTGGAAGGTAAACTGGATTTGACTTCAGTTAGACTTTTAGGGGACCCCATTTAGCTTTTGGCTTGATTGGGACATTGAAAAAGCATCTAGGAAGAGACAATGGAAAATCACTTTATAAAAGGTTGTATTCATAAAGTAAAAAGTTGATTTGAGAAAGACTTTATTTTAGCCAGTAGCATAAAATAAGGCATGTCTTCCCTTTTAAGATACTACCGTGTTTCCCCGAAAATAAGACATCCTCTGAAAATAAGACCTACCTACATTTTTGCCTGTCGGAGGAATATAAGGCATCCTCCGAAAATAAGACCTCCCGGAAAATATTATTTTCGGGGGATGCCTTATTTTCTGGGAAACACGGTAGATTGCCCACCCCCACCCCTGAAAAACACCTGGCTCTCCCCTCCCTGCTATCCCCGGGTGCTCCTTACCTCAGGAAAAATAACTTCCAG
>JANHFO010001635.1:12226-24301 GCA_032468095.1 Pareas carinatus
GTCTCTCAGCAGTAGCTGTGCGTCTGGCCCTCAGCATACACTGTCCAACTAGGCCCCAGGTAGCACCCGGACGGAGATCCCTCTCGCCTTTCCACATTGCCGTACTGTGGGGAAGATTCGTCCAGCATCTGCAAGGGGGCAGGGGCCTGGCTGCCCACGCGGGGGGCGGGCCCGTCATAGGTGATCATGGGCTCTGGGCCGTAAGAGGGATGACCCCAGCACGCGGAGGGTGGGCGGTAGAACTGCCACACGGCACGACTGCAGGGCAAAACGTCCATCAGTTGGCGGTGTTCCCCCGATGGTGCACAGCTCCAGGCCAGCTTCTGCTTCTGAGGCAGGGGGGGTCGGCTGGGTTGGGGCAAAGCCTGAGGGGCTCCGGGGTCAGAATGACTGCGAGGATGTGCTGCTTCGGGGGGAGGGGACGGCGCGGGGCTGAGCAAGGAGGGCTCAGGGAAGGGCACGTTGACATAGATGGGCTCCTGACGGGGGACCGCAGGAGGCATCGACTGGATTTGCAGCTGGGAGTTCTTCAAGAAGGGCTGGAGAGAGGAGGCAGCCTGGGGGAGATGGGCCTGGCGCCAGGGCCTCTCAAAGACCCCGTAGGAGGCATTGAAAGTGGCCAGGTACTCGGGGGGCGGGCAAGAGGGCCAGGGGCGTGCCAGACCCGGATAGGCAGGTGGCTCCCCCACAATCTCGTAATAGAGGTTCTCGTGCTCCAGCTGAGAGGGGGGGCTCCCGTTGACGCCCCCTCGCGGGGAGGCCGGGAAGTGGCCATGATGCCGGAGAGGACGGTCTGAGAGGCAAGACTGAAAAGTGGAGGACCTCGTCTTGAGGGGCAAGTGGCCGGTCATTATGGGAAAGTGGTGAGGGGGCGGAGGCTTGGGCGGGGCAGCCGAGGGGCTGGATGAGGGGAAGGCATCTTGAGGCTGGCGGAAGGCTGGATACGGGACCGAGAGGGGAGGCGGAGGGGGATGCAAGCCGTAGGCAGGAGACGGGGAGGACAGGTGGTAGGGGTCCGAGAAGGAAAGTGACCGAGGGTCCCTCTGGTCTAGGTCAGCAAGGACCCTCCTGTAAGGGGAAAAGGTATCCGAGCTACCCAAAGGAGAAGATTGGCTGAGAGGCACCTGCAGAGAAACAAGGCAAACGGAATGAGCAACTGGAAGACAATTCAGGCAGGCGAACACCTCCCGCCCTCCGCCCCTCCCTTCACCCCCTCCCTGTTCCACCGCCGGCTCCATCCCAGCCTCCTCCTCCTCCTCTCCTTCCGTAGTCAAAGTCTCCATCGGGTTTGCCAGAAAAACCAGCAGGGGCTTCCTCTTGATCGCGAGGAAGCTCAGCCAAGTCGGGGCTACCTCGCACTCTTATCTTTTGGCCCAGATCGCGACACAGTGGAGGAAAAATGCAGCAAGGAATAACCAGAGGGTGAGGAGAGGGGAGAATCCTTCTAGAAGTATTCCAAGATCTGCACCCTGCCTAGAGGCAATGATATCCCAACTCTGGCCCTCACCTGGCTGCCTCCCTGGAGTCTGCGGCTTTGACTGCCGATGCTCCTGCCCCTGGCCTGCGCCTGGAGCGGGGAGAGGCCAGGGGCCTTGGAGCTCGGGCGCACCATGGAGTAGAGCGCTTGCGCGCCGCCCGTCAGCTCCCCTGCCTTGCACTCCAGCGACAGAGAGCGCCGGAAATGCGTCCGGGGTTCCCTCTGCTTAAGGCTGGCCTGTCGCTTCTGCTGCAGGGTCGCCTGGTGCGCACTCTCGGCCAGCGCCAGCGCCATCAAGCGAGCCGGGTTCTTGGGCGGAGGAGGTGGCGGGATATGCCGCAGCAGGGACAATGCGCCGGGAGACACGGGAGCGGCTTCAGACTTCGGGCCTGAATGAGGAAAAGAAAGAGGGAAGCATTAGAAGAAAAGGTAAGGATTTCTCCTCTCCGGTTGTATCTGGCTCAAGGGGTCGTTGCTCCTCTCCGTTTCTCAGCCGAAAAAGCCAGCATTGACCGAAGACCCTTCCGCGGCCTTGTGGCCAGCATAACTATACACCGAGGCACATGGAACGCTGTTGCCTTCCCACCAAAGGGGTACCTATTGACCTATTCGCATTTGCACACTTTCCAACTGCTAGGTGGGCGAGAGCAGGAGCAAGAACGGGGACTCGCCCCATCACAAGGTGCTCGGGTCTCTTTCCAGCTGACAAGCTCAGCATCTTTAAGTGCTGAGCCATTGTGCCCCCTTGATTTAGGAAAAGGAGAACGCAGCGCACGCTTAATCCCGTTTGCTATTACTTAATAAATATCGTTAATCTAGACAGGATTGCTGGGAGCGTCATCAGAGTTAGAAAAACGGTCGCCCTCCAGACGCCCACATTTTTTTATTACTGAATAAAGTAATAATAAAGTTTTTTTATTACTTAATAAACTATTATTAATCTAGGCTGGAATGCCGAGAACCTCAGCAGAGTTGACAGAATGATGACCCTCCAGATGCTACATTCCTAGCGCCGCTCGCCAGACTGCAGAGGGTTGATGTTCAGCAAACTCTGGAGGTCACAGCCCACTCACTCTCCCCAGTCCCTACAGGGCACCCCAAAAATAGCAAGGCTAGAATTTGGGAAGGTATCGATGTCAGGGGAAAAGGGGGTTATGGACTGTCTCCATTCTAAAATATATTTTTTTTCCACTGAAAATCTGTACGACCTTTTGGCCGTGTCATCACGGAAATTCTGGAAACAGGAAACAAACATTTGGGGAACTGCGGTCTGCCTATAGGCAGAGGTTATGCTTTATATCAGAGGTTTTCAACCTGGGGTCCGTGGCAAGTTGCCAGGGGTCCGCAGACAGGTCAAGAAAAATTTGGAAGAAATAATCTACATTAAAAGTCGATTAGTCATTGGTTGAATTCGTGGGAATGGGCGTGTTTTGGGGTCCGCAGCTCAAAAAAGTTTGAAAACCTCTGTTTTATACTACCCACTCTGTGTGTTACCCACAGAGTGCTATTACCATTACAATGGTAATAACTGTCAACTATCCTATTAGCTGATGCAGAAAAAGAAACTCCTGGGACATCATTTTACCAAGAGTATAACTTTACTGATAGATCCGTAAAGGTACAGATGAAGCGAAGTCAATTCTAAAGATTCCCACAGGCAGGAGCCTAGGTAAACATCCCCCTTTTCCCCATTGGGCCACCCGCTGCCCCTTGTCCACCAATCCAACGCATTCTTTGTGTTTCGAGAAACAGTCTGCGCCAGTGGAAGTTCTCATAACATGACCTTGAAGTGAAGCGAAAGAACTTTCACAGGGCTCGGCTGGCCTGCTTGATATCTCAACCCTCCCAACTACCCCCCTCCGCCCCGCATACACCCGCTACCCGCTTCTTGTTGTCAAGCTGTGTGGGAAATTGCAGGTAGGGACAGAACCCCACTCAGCCTTGACAATAACAGCGAAGAGTGTCAAAAAGCACTTACTGGATGGAGACAAGCGATCCTGGGCTTGAGCAATCTTGCCACGGACTTCCCGTTCACAAGTGCTGCTGAGCTGTCCGCCTGCCGTACTCAGCAGCATGGAGATCATATGAGGAGGGGAGCTCAGCCCTCTGGACTCCCCACCAGCAAACATTTCCAGCACCTTGTCGGGCAAGGAGGCAGACAACGTCTCAGATGCATCTTTGCTGATACTGGGAGGTGAGCAGGGCGAGAGAGCCATAACGGGACTGGTGGAGCTGGAGTCGTCTGAGAGAGACAGCGGCTGCGCGGGAGGGCTACACTGGTAAGTTAGCGGGTCGAAGTCCAGCCCGCGAAGTCCAGGAGGACTTAATTCCAACTCCGAGTCCAGCTCCGAGTCACCTTCCAGCCAAGAAGAACGCCGACGGGAAGCCACATCGTCAGTCCCAGTGGCCAAGCCTTCTCCGTGGTCTGACACAGAAGAACCCAGAGAAGAACAGGAGTGGCATTGCTTGAGGGTAGGGAAAGCATCACTGCTGGAATGTGGACGCCTCAGGGAAGGCAACTTGGGGAGACCTAGGCCCAAGACCCAAAAAGAAAGAAACTACATGGATCAAAGTTCTCCTATCCACTTAGTCAACAAGCTACATGTCCAAGAGTCAACACAGTGAACAATAATTTTGTCTTTGAAGAATGGGGTTAGGGTGGAATTGGAACTTTGATGTTATATATGCTGACGGCAGCAAGATTACTTCATGCGCAAAATTGGAAGGACACTTTGATTCCCACCATGGAGAAACGGCTGCAAAAGTTGACAAAGTTAGCAAAGATGGCTAAACTAGCTGCTTAGGTTAAAGGAAAAAACACCACTACTTTTGTTTCTATTTGGAAACCATTTCTGGACTTTGTGCTTGAGGCGGGAAGAAAAAATGAAACTTTTGATTTTGGGTTTTACCGATTAGATAGGTTTTCTGCCATAGAAATGGCCAGTTTATACTATTAGATAAAAGTAAAAAGTTGATGTTTGGTGTTATTGTCTTACCCTACTGCACCAAGGGGCGTGAGAAGTCAATGCCTTTTCTTTTTCTCCCCCCTTTCTATACTTCTCCCTTCCCTTTTCTCTCCCCTATTTTCTCCACTATTTTCTTTTGCGTTTTTATATTTTATATTATAAACGGATTTTAAAAAGCAAAAAAACCAAGAAGGCAGTCAGAATCTTGTCTAATCATGCATTCTACAGGAGCTTCAGAAAAATACGGTGGTGCAGGAGTTACAATTCAACCATAAAGAACATCCTGCACATTTAGAGGGTCTTACGTCAACGCCTAACACGATCAGGCACCAGGGGATGAAAAAGTCTTTCCCCCAAACCCAGAGAGAAACTGCCGTTCAAACAAGAAAATGATCAACCACCGATTTTGACATCAGGTAAAGATCACTCTGGAACATTCACGGGTAAAATGCTCCTAACAGCCGGCTTCCTACCCACCTGGCTTAGTGCCAAGCCCAGGAATTAAGAGCCATGAGGAAATGTCATACAGATCAATGTTCACATTGTTTGAGAGCTGGAACCAGCCCTTGATTTGGAAAAAGCTACAGTCTTCTTTGCTTTCTCAGCCTTGGTAAAGTTCCAACGAACTGGACATCAGCTCCTGAAATTGTTAGCGACAACCTTGCTGGCTAGGAAATGCTGGGAACGGGAGCCCTACTTGTCTAGAAGTGGCTACACTTGAGAAACAGCGCCTTTGAAAGGGTGTCCTGACAAGATGAAATGGTTTTTTTGTCCACACTTTACCACAAGACATGACGAATGTTACATACTTCGAGAACATGAATGCTATCTTATATACTTAATTGATTAGGCCTATATACACCTATATATACAAACGATCGTGATTATGCTTGTATATTCAAACTGACTATGAATGTATCTCGATTGTAGTCTCTGGTGTAGGGATGTAGTTTTGAGCACGATCACTTAAGACAAATTCCTTGTGTGTCCTGACACACATGGCGGAAATAAATTCTGGTTCTGAAGAAAGGTCGTTTGAGGGTCACTTTAAGTTCACCCATTCATCCATTTTGATAGAGCAAAATCGGCAGGGGGGGGGGTTTCCAGCAGACAAGGGGGTCAATACCTGTTAGACTAGCCTGAGATGTTAGAGATTCTTCACTTTTGGCAGATCGCAAGGTGACTGTCTCACCGCGGGTCCCTATAGAACAAGAGGGCAAAGGAACAGATAGATGATCATTGAAACTCTAAAACAGGCCACAAGTTTGCGATCTCGCCTTGACATTGAACCCATGGAACAAAAACCTTGCCTATTTAATACAGGCAGTCTTCGACTTGCAGCTGGCCACTTAGTGACCATTCGAAGTTACAACGGCACTGAAAAAAGCGACTTAGGATCGTTGTTCGCACTTAACGACTGCTGCAGCATCCCCGTGATCAACATTCAGATGCTCGGCTAGGAAGAGTCAGGCGGATTCATTCCTCTCAGCCCCCACGCCTGCTTTCTTCCCAGCACCGCTGCCATGAGGAGCACATCAAGCCATTCTTTCGTCTTCTGGCTGTGATCCTTGCAGCATAGGGCCGTTTGCTCAGCAATTATTAAAAAATAATTTAATTCTCCAAATTTTCTCACGGACCACCAGCATTCTCCCACGGACCCCTGGTGGTCCGCGAACCGCGGATTGGCGACCACTGAATTAGATGATGGAATCCTGTAATCTACGAATAACAAGCTCTCTATATTGAATGCGAGTGTTTAAAGTCAAAAGTTAAATAATAAAACATAGGATAATTATTATGACATTTATATAAATATATTAAAATATATAAGTATTTGAAGAATATTTGCGTAATGATGTATAAGACTGTACGGCTTACTGTTGAAATGACTTACTATAATATGTTTTTTTATCCTTGCCCCATTTGTTCTACATTATTGTTAAAGGCGGCTTTTGTTATTCAGTGAAAAAGCCATTTTAAAAAAAAATATATAAAAAAGAGAGAGACCGATAACAGTGCGCAAAACAGCTTCCTTACCTGGCAAAGCTTCTCCAACCCCAAAAAGGTCTCCCAATCGATGTGACTTCTTGCGGAATGGGACGGGGGCCTTGCTGATGGCGAAGAAGGTCTTCCAGCTGGGTCCAGATGTTTTTCGCAGCTTCCCATTGTTTTCTGCCTTTTGCCTACGAAGGAAGGGGTCATCGCAGAACAATCAGCACGAGCAACGAAGCAGCTCAATCCTGTCCCGACCAGACAACGGAAGTCGATGGATCCTTCTCAGAAGGGGCCGAGATTATTCACCGTGGTTCTTAGTGAGGGAGCGAGGAAGGGATCCTCACACAGCAAGCGCAGGGAGTCCTCGACTTACGACCGCAACTGAACTCCAAATTTCTGTTGCTAACTGAGACCTTCGGTGAGTTTTACCCTACTTTACAACCTTTCCTGCACAGCTGTTAAGTGAATCACTGCAGATGTTAAGTCAGCAACATGGTTGTTAAGTGAATCGGGATTCCCTGTTGAAGGTCGTCAAAGGGGATCGCATGACACCCCGGGACACGGCAACGGTCAAAAAGTATGAGCCGGCTGCCAAGGGTCTGAATTGCTACCGCGGTTTTAAGTGTAAAGAACGGTCGTAAGTTTGAACGGTCACTAAATGAACTGCTGTAAGTTCGAGGACTCCCTGTGTTACAAATTCATTTTGCATATAACAATCTGATAATGGTCTTTCGTGAAAACGGGAGAACAGTCTCCCTCAATCACCACATTCTTTCAACGGCAAACATTAAGAAACCACTAACTGTAATCAGCTCCCAGCACCTACTTTCTACTTTTTAATATAAATGTCATTAAAGTTGTAAACAGCACATTAAAAACTAACCACAAACTAATATAGACATGAGAAAAAGAAAGGACGGAAAAGAAGGGGGGAAAGATAAAAAGAAATAGAAAAGAAGCTTTCAATTTCCTTTGTAGAAAACGTAAATTGATTATAAAATTATCTCTTATTCTATGATTACAAAAAAAAACTTTTTCTGTTATCCGTTTTTTTTTCTAATCATCAACACCACAAATCATGTGCATTTTTTTCTGTTTCACGCAAAAACTATAAAGAGCTTCCAGTCAGCCATAAATGTAGATACTGTTCTTTCTCTAATCAAAGACGTCAATTGAACCGTCTCTGCATAGTCTCCATCATCTTCACCAACTAGCCCTCTATTGTGTCAAACGTCCCCACGTTTGAGGATACAATAATCTCACTGCGGTTGTCATATAGAAGAACAAGGTTCCGTTTATATTTCTAGCTGCCTATTCATTAGTCCCCAAAGAAACGTCTCTAGTTTCATCAATTGTACCCCCCCACACACACACACACACTCTGATCTAGAGGTTCACTGCCTCCGTCCACTTACCTAGTATTAGGTGATACCAAAACAGCAGAGAGTTTCCCTTGATCCTGTGGATCTCGAGATCCACGTCTGGCTTCCAGCTTGGTGATCCTGCAGAGGGCCTGGGTGCGTGCCTGGGCTTCTTCGAGGGATAGTAAGCGGGTGGAAGGGCAGCTGACCAACTGGGATTTGGGTCGAGAAAGGAAGCAACGGCCTGTCAGAGGAGACATGGAGTAGTAAAGCGATGTAAAAACCATGGTGCACCATCAGAATTGGGCCAAAGTCCCAAAAGAGACATCACACGATGCTTATTTGTTTTATTTCAGGGGCAGGAAGTCCTCAGCTCTGCAATTTGGCAGTCCTCGGCTTACGACAGTTCGTTTAGTGACCGTTCCAAGTTACGACGACACTGAAAAAAAGTGATTTATGGCCATTTTTCACAGTTGCAACCTTTGTAGCATCCCCATGAACAAGTGATCAAATTTCAGATTTTGGCAACTGGTTCGTACCTACGACCATTGCTGGGTCCCAAGGCCACGTGATCCCGTTTTGCGACTGTCTGTCAAGCAAAGTCAATGGGGAAGCCGGATTCACTTAACCACCGTGTTACTCGCTTATCATCGGCAGTGATTCCCTTAACCACTGTGGCAAGAAAGGTTGCAAACTGGGGCAAAACTCACTTCAGCAATGTCTCACTTAACAAACAAAATTTTGGGCCCAATTGTGGTTGCAAGCCGAGGACTGGCTGTGGCATGTTTTAATTGGGACGAGGGAAAAAACATTTGAAAATCGGAATTAGAATCTATTTGGCCAAGCGTGTCTGGACACACAAGGAATTGGTCTCCGGTGTACATGCCCTATACCAACATACAGACAATAAACAAACCGTGATTACTATCAAAGATACATTCATAATCCTTTGTATTTATAAACATAATCCTTTGTATATATAAACATAATCCTTTGTATATATAAACATAATCCTTTGTATATATAAACATAATCATTTGTACATATAAGCATAGGATACATTCATAGCCATAGAGGACCTTCATCTTGTCGAGTATATATATAAGCTGCCATCGACAATGATTGCTTGGTTCGTGTGCCACCACGAACACATCTCTCTCTCCCTTAAAAAAAATGCTTGGTGAATTTAAAAACAGAAAAGTGAAGCCCCCAGAATAGAATAGGCATCAGCTGATTTAAAAGACAACCTGCCTTGGATTCCTAAGGGAAGAGTAACACTAACACATGACTCAACACTCAGTCAGAGGAATTTGTTTGCTGCATCTTAGAATCCATCTTGGGTTGCAGCTTAGAACAGTGACGACAAAGCTTTCAGAGACCGAGTGCCCAAACTGCAACCCAAAAGCCACGTATTTATCACAAAATGCCAACACAGCAACACGTTGGCCCCCGCCCCTGTGGCCCTCGGTGTTCCCCCCACCGCCCCCCCCCGCAGCCCCACACGAAGCCTACGCAAGCTCGCCACGGGCCTTCCGGCGGCCTCCCCCCAGCTTCTGTGGCCCACTGTGAGCTATGCTCCCCTCCAACCTAGCTCCTCTCCTCTCCACAGACTCCGTGCCACATTTGAGCCGCCCGTCTTGCCCCAGACAGGGGAGGGAGGAAGCGCTCCCATTGGGCTGCTGGGCAGAGGGGCGGGTGATGTCGGAAATGTGGAGAGGGGCAGGGGAGCCCCATGTCCCTCTGGCTTTCTAGGAAAGAAATCCGTGCTGGGGTGACCGTATGCGTGCCCACAGAGAGGGCTCGGAGGGCCGCCTCTGGCACGCGTGCCGTAGGCTCACCACCACTGGCTTAGAAGGTGCATGAATTGCAACCCTAACGTTCTTAGCATCGTGGAAAGGTTTAAGGGGAGGGTCATTCGAAAGCCATTCCCAAAGATCTGGAACAGTGTTTCTCAGCCTTAGCAATATTTTAAAAAGGTTCGAATCTCAAGGGTATTTTCTTGAAGGCCCAGGTTTGAATCCCATCCAGGGCCTGCCTCGCTGATGGAAGCTAATAAGCTAGAAATGGCCATCTGAGACTCCCTTTATTTCTTTGTCAGCTTGTAAACCTTCCTTGCTGTTATAAAACTAAGCGTGTTGCCTAGCGACGGGCCTGCTAAAGCCTCTAATCTGTGGCTGAAAGGCAAAAGGAGTAGTTTACTCCCTTCTGTACTCAGGGGGCGGGGAAAACCAGGTGCCTCATAAAAAAAAAGTGCCCAGTATTAAAATGTGTGGATTTCAACTCCCAGAATTCCCCTGCGCAGCATGCCGGCGAGGGAACTCTGGGAACTGAAGTTCACAGTGGCCAAGATTGAGAAACACTGCAGCAAGAGGTTGCCAGAAGAGTTCTAAGCAACCCTGAAGGCGCATTAGCTCTTGGTTGAGGTACCTGTGCTGTCCTTGCCAATGGAGGTGAAGGTGTCACTGAAGAGAACCTGAACGTTGCTGAGGAGGAATTCAACCACGAGAGACTGAACCCGGACTTCCTGAAAGGCATCGGCTCCACACTGGGCGACCGACTCCAGAGCCATCGACCTGGCATTAAAAGGGAACCAACGATTAGCCCCATCGGACGACAAGAAGACCCAGCTAGGAAGAACATGATAGTCGAGGCCCTGGAAGGCATGTTTATGGCATAAAGCTGGAAGGGCAGCCCAAATCCAAAAAGCATCATGACTGAAGACCCTCATGAGCGCAGGTGGAGCAGTACATCATGGGGGATTATGGGAAAATGAGGGCGAAGTGGCAAAAACGGTAGGGCAGAATAAAAGCAGGTGGAAAAATTGAAATGCTACTAAAAGCCAAAGCAGCATTTCAAAGAGGTTAGAACAGACAACTTTTGAGGAGAGTGGTAAACATTACGGAGGAAGCAGCAAGGATAATAATGTGGCTAGGACCACATTACAGAAACCAGGGGAACTAAGGTTTTCTGAAGCATTTGTTTTTTCAAATTTGGAGGGATGCTGGTTTCCTTAAGCTTATTAGACGAGTATAAATCGAACACATCTTAAAAATGGCAGGAAGTTCCCTCAGCTGATTTTCAACCGTCCAGATGCTTTGAAGCCTGCTCAAAGGCCTCTCACAAAACGACCGCTAGCAAAATTCCAACAGGGACCAAATCCCACCACCGTCCCTTCAGGTTAAGGCACCACCGGATGGTGGGAGTGAAGCAGAGACACCCAAGGGACATTCCAGAGTAGTGTCTTCTTCTCTCCAGCGGAAAGACTGAGCTACAGGCTTCCGTGTTAGCACTGATGGGGAGGTTAGCAGAGGGAAGAATGGCTGGCAACTCCCAAAATAATAATAATAATAATAATAATAATTTGGAGGGCAGCGCAGAGACCGGCGGAGATGGTGCAAGGCAGAATCGCAGAGGGAGCGCGCCAGGGCAGGGCCATGGGTCTGGGCGTCTCACCGCAGCAGGTTGGGTGCCCAAACGATGGCTAAGTTGCGGATGTGCATGCTGGTGTTTTCACTGTGCATAGCCATGCGTGCCAGATGGCGTAGCAGGAATTCCAGGGTCCTGTTGGGATAGAGCAGAAGCTGCTACAGGGAGAGTCCTCTTCAACCCACGGAGCCCCTTCAGGGGTTTCTTCTCCCCATCCAGCCTCCCCAATCCTTTCATCCTGTTCTCTGGGCAATTTATCCATGTCCCCAACAAGACCTACCGGTAATGCGGTGGAGGTAATTGCTGGATCACATCATGGACCCGCACTAAGCGCTCTTCGTTCCCGGAAACTGAGACGGCCTCCTAGAAGGAGGGAAGGGAAAAGAAGACAGAAGAGGACGGAAGGAGACGTGTCACTTCAATTCACACATATTCATACAGGCGGGCCTCGACTTACAACCGTTCATTTAATGACAGTTTCAAGTTACAATGGCACTGAAAAAGGGGGAAGCCGGATTCAATTAACCACCGGTTTACTCGCTTATCAACGGCAGTCATTCACTTAATGACTGTGGCAAGAAAAGGCGTAAAATGTCTCACTTAGCGACATAATTTCTTTTATCCGTGGCATTTTTTAAATATTAAAATACTTTATTACTTACAAATTTAAAAACATTTATATACATAAATGCATATACACATACATTTTTCTTCAATTCTTATCATTGAGAGATCTTTCATAATTCTATCTCTTCTATCTGCGTCTTTTAACGACTACTTTAATCTTTCTTCTTATTATTATTATTTTAAATGATTTTTGTCACTTTAGTTCCAAATCCGTCGATGATCA
>JANHFO010001635.1:24401-37215 GCA_032468095.1 Pareas carinatus
AGAAGGGAGTAGAGTTTGTGGAGAGGAGGAGGGGGGGGAGGAGGAGGAGGAGGATACACACATATATTCTCTTGATGATTAATCGACACCCTGGATTTTCACAACACACTGAGTCATTAATTAACTCCAACAGATTGGATTCATGCGGCATACTAAACCACAAAATAAAATTAACCAAGGTTAAAACCAGACAAGCATGGGGTGTGAAGGCAGCCTCTAGATTTGTAATCATTCCAGTTAAGGGTGCAGGGCGAACCTTGACGCAATTTTGTGATGACGAATGAGGATGGGATGGGGGGAGAGGCCAGGAAGCCACAGCATCTTGGAAGAAGGTAATGGAAGTAAAATTTAGTAGTAGACCAGCCACTCTCCCTGCACTACAGAAGAGCCAACTTACCGTCACTGCCTGAGTTTTTGAGGTGTTCTCCTAGATCACAGCCGAAGACCCTCTCCCTGAGGATCCCCCGCTGCTTCAGGCGCTGTTTGCTGGGTCTCGACTTCATGAAAGTACGAAGAAACCCAATGAGCTTGCCATGTTTCTTAGACACTGGAGGAGAACGAAAAATAAGGAAGATGAAGCGAAACTGGACTTGGAAGCAAGGAGACCAACTTTTCAGTCAGCTACCCTCCCAGCTGACAATTAGCTCCCATCTTCCCCTATTTTCATTTAGGTTGTAATTCACCTGAGGTTGGGGACAGGAGACCATGAGTCCTGGGGAGGACACAGCTCGTCCCTTCTGCATCTACACGGGGAGACACAAAGAAAGCCACAAACAGAGAGAAGAAAGAAAGAGATTCACAGCACCAGGTTGGGTGGAAGAGGATAAGAAAGATGCCCAATGCTAAGGGCAGTCTTCTTGGAACACAAGTTGGGGTTATATTGACTCTCCATATTGAGGACTCGCCTCATCTTGAGTTCCATTCTGGGCCAGAGGCTTCCAGAAATATTCAGACCCAAGGAAGGTAAATAATTGACTGGATAGGTTTCCAGATCAGTGTTTCTCAGCCATGAAGATTTGAAGATGCTGGCTGTGGAATTGTCTCCTGGGGAATTCTGGGAGTTGAGGTCCACACATCTTCATGGGGTCAAAGTTGAGAAAACTTCCTCCAGACCATTTCAACTCAAACTAAGTTGAAAGGGTTTAGAGAAGAGCAGGGAGGATCATTGGGGAAATGGAAGTGAAACACTACAAAAGCAGATGAAGGGAATTAAGTATATTTAGCTTTAAGAAGACGGAGGGGATAAGATAGAAGCCATCAAGGGGCATACACAGAAGGCCATGACTGGTTTGTTTTTTATCCCAGAGTGCAAAAAAAATAAGAAGGAAAAAAAACCAAAATAAGGGGAGCTGCTTGATTGATGGTTTTATAGGGTTGTCTATCTCATATAATGATTCTAAGCAGCTCACAACCACCAATAAAAATAAGGATAAAAAATGAAACCACCCTTTCCTCATATGCCAGACCAAACGATATCCCAGTTCAAACCCCATTTGAGCCCAACACTTGGGGGAAGAGTGGTCTTCCAGAAGGTTAAAAGGAAATCTCTTGGATCTCAGGTGGGAAGCTGGTCCAAAGGACTGAGGTGGCCACTGAGAAGGGGAGCGTCTGAGATCCCATCAGGTGGCAACATTTAAGGGAGGGGGACCTGGAAGGCGCCCATCCTATTTAACCTGGTAGGGTGGACAGAAACTTTTATGTTCATAACACTCTGACCGAATACCATGAAAAACCTCCTGTGCTATACAGAATTTGATCAGAATCAGAATGTATTGGCCAAGTGTGTCAGGACACACAAGGAATCTGTCTCCGGTGTAGATGCTCTATACCTACATACATACAATAAACATACTGTGGTTACAATCATAAGAAAACATTCATAATCATAAAGTACATTCATCCTGTCATGACCATGAAATTCAAGACCTCTGGAGAGAGGGGGCTTCATTTGCTGGATCTTTTCAAGCAGCAGCTGGATAGACATTTATCAGAGATGCTTTATTTGGATATCTGCACTTATCAGTAAGCCTCCATGATCTAAATGACCATTTACAGATTCTTGAATTCTAGGATCCTATGTTCTTCTCCAGATCTTTCCACCACATCGAACTAGATCACTGACAACCAGAGGGGGGGGACTTTTCCATGGTGACTCCTGCTTTATGTAGTTTTCTCCATAGGGTTAACTGCTTTACTGACACATTACTTCAAACTTCAAATTACTCCCCTGCTAGACCGGAGGATGAAAAGGGATTGTAGACCATTTAGTAGTTCGTTTCCTTAGCTTGACGCAGGAAATCCAGAACGCAGGAGGCACTAACCTGGTTTGACTCCAGGGCTGGGACGTTCTGAGAAGAGCTCCACACATTCGCTGGGGAAGAAACCCACCTGGAAGAAAATACAAAATTCCTCTAGGTACAAAGTCCCATCATTAAGTCCCACTTCAGGAAGTTCCCAACTTACAACCTTTCATTTAACAACGGTTCAAACGTATAGCACAGAAACGTATTTATGAGGGTCGCCGTGTCAAAGGGAGGCTTCTGACAAAGTTAATGGAAGAAGCTGGATTTGCTTGACAATCACCATGATTCACTTAGGAAAAAAAGGCTGTAAAATTGAACACGACTCACTTAACAAGAGCATCCCTTAGCAATGCAAAGTCCAGTCACAACTGTGGGTGTGAGTTGAGGATTTTCTATACGGGAATAACTCTGTCCCTATTTACACTCCTGCTTTGTGAACACGGAAGATCCAAAGCATTTCCCTATCAACAAATCCAGCCAGATCCTATTTTAAACATTTAATGATTGTGCACTGACCCACACTTTTTTTAATACCACCGTACAATTAATTTAATAACTCTTTTTCAAGGAGACTAAAATGGATTTTGCATGAACTATGAGACTGGAGACTAAAATGGGTTTAGCATGAATTAAAAGCTAGGAAAATAGCACAGCGCTAAAACTGGAAAGGGAGTTGTTTGTGCTTTTAAAAAAAAATCAATTTCATTTCTGCTGAAATATTTTAGACCAGGGTCCCCAACCTGTGGGCCGTGGCCTAGTACCGGGCTGTTGGCTAATCGCAAACAGTGACTGCTGGGCCGAAGGGTGCGTGTGAGTGTACAGCCCCTCTCGTGTGAGTGGTTGGTGCTTGAAGCCCCTCTCGCGCAAGCGGCGACCGGGCCTGGCCCTCGCACAACCCATCCCCTCTTCCCTTCCCTCTGCATCGGGTTGCCAACCCGAAAAGGGACTATGACGGCTCTTGTTCACTGTTTTCCAATCCAGCTATGCTGGCTGCAGGATTCAGTCCTGAAACCCACACCCTTGGAAGTTAACCACGTTAGGAATCCCCATTTAAGCCCAAGTGGGTGTCAAATGCAGGATGGTGCCCAAACATCCCAGCTTCATTTACATAGCCACTTCGCTCCTCAAGCCCTACCTGGAATCCATGCTTTCCGCGCCACCAGCTCCTGTCCTCTTTGGGGGGCATGTCAATCACAGAAATGATGTCTCCAACCTACGACAAAGAGATTTCTTTTTTAAAAAAAAAAGATTACACACCATGCGCAGCGATTCAACGTCATGTAGATCAGGGGTCCCCAATCCCTGAGCCACAGTCCACTACCGGGCGGGCTGTGGCTGATATGCAACTGGCCCAGGGAGCATGCACATATGCACGCAATTCAACTAGCGCAAGATGAGCTGCCGCACATGGGTGTGTGCTGGCATGCTGCTTGCGCACGTTGAGCTGTGCACACCCACATTGGCCTACACCTTGCACAGTCCAGTTCCCCTCACATACACATACCGCCGGACCGTCAAGCCGCAAAGGTTGGAGACCACGAATGTAGATGGATTCTAGTTTATTGCCAATACATCAAATAAGGAAAATCATCTACAGGTAGACCTTGATTTATGATGTAGTGACCATCTGAAGTTCAGAAGGACCTGTTGAAAGCTACTCACAGCTTGATTTCGAAGTTACGACAACCACACATTCGCTGTGGTCATGTGATTGCATTTTGGACACTTGGCAAATGGCTCGCCTTTACGGCCATTTGTGGTTTCTGCCGTCACCTATTTTTTTGTCATTATTTTTCCAGTTTCTGGTATTTACTTCCCGTTTCTGGCAAAAATATCCATCAAGTAAGATGGATTCACTTAACAACCATGGTATTCAATGAACAACCACCTGAAAAAAAATGCCATAAAATCAGGTCCTGTTATGTGGTGATTTGCTTAATGAATTCCAGGCTCAATTACAGTCTTCAGTTGAGGACTACTAAGTTACCTCTTTAGAAAACAGTAGACTAGAGCAGTGTTTCCCAACTTTAGCAATTTTAAGTTTTGTGGACTTCACCTCCCAGAATTCCCCAGTTACAGCTATGAGCCTGCAGCTAAGCAGGCTGGGGAATTCTGGGAGTTGAAGTCCACACACCTTAAAATCGCTAAGCTTGACGAACACCGCACTGGAGTGTTGCTTTCTTTTTGCTAAAGAACAGAACATGGATTTCCAAATAGCTTTTTTATCTAGGAATAGAGATGGAAGTGTAGTTTGACTACAGTTCCAAGCCTACAAAGATCGTTTTTTGGAAGTAACGCGTCTTGCTGGCAGGGCTCACCTCAAAGGAGAGCTCATCAGAGGCCTGTGCTGTGTAACGTTTGACCACGTGAGCAGCTGCAATGGCAGGAACATTAATTGAAGCTTCTTCGTTTACCAGTAGTCGGTTGCCGTGATTATCAATCTGAAATGAAACAACCAGAAGAAGGCAACTTAATGGGATTCAGCTTTCGACCATCCGTTGGATTTCAAGCCTCTAAAATTGGGTTGCAGAATAAGTATAGGGTTGTCATCTGTAGTCTAACTACAGGGGTAGGCAACATTGGCTCTTTTATGACTTGTGGACTTCAACGCCCGGAATTCCTGAGCCAAGCTGGCTCAGGAATTCTGGACGTTGTAGTCCACAAGTCATAAAAGAGTCAAGGTTGCCTATCCTGGCTCTAGCAGGACAATTTTGCTTTTCAAGACAGGAGTTCAGCTCAACTGGGAGGGAATCTATGCTACCCCTCAAATCATTACCCATTCACAGGGTGGCCATGGGCCCTCGTTTACCGTATTACATTGATTATAAGACACATGGATTTTTTCATATTTTGGTGTCTCTGTATTCACGATGCGTCTTACATTCGAGGCGTCAGCAGAGGGCAACAATCTCAAATTTTTTATTTCTACGGTAACTTAAAAAAATAAGGACGTGCCTTATAATCGGCGGCCTCTTCTAATCGATGTAATACAGTAGTTTCCCCGCAATGCTTTTCCTGCACAAAGACACTTTCTACAATCTGGTGCTCTACAGCTACTTTGAAAAGCTTCTCACATCATTCCCAGTCAGTATAAGTAAAGGTTGTGCTGCTGTTAGAAATAATAAGGGAAAATAGTGTGAAGTGTTTATATAATGTGAAGTGTTTTTTAAGGGTAGGGCATTGATCATAAAATTTACAATGAGTACAGTGATAATGTATGATGTATTAAACAATGTTTGCTTTATGTATTAAAGAAAGTAAGGGTAAAGTCTATAAAAAGAATAGATAAACATGATACATTGAAAGGAGGGAGGAGATCTGATACATTTGGATTTCAAATAGATATGTGAAGAAAAACTTTCATAAACTATAGGTTGTATATTTAAGTTAAATGTGTTTGTTAACAGGAATTGAAAATAGATAAGGGGAAAAATATATACATATAGAAGGGTTGTGTATGAAATGTTATATTATGAAATTTATAAAATGAATTTATATAATGAAGGAACATTAATGAAGGAATATTTGATTTATGTATGGAACACAGAAATAGTAGATTTCATATAAAATAATATAAGATGCGTTATATAATTATGTTAAAATAGAAATGGTATTATGTTATGAAATAATGGAGGAATAATAAGGGAATTAAGTACTGAAGTTGATGTTACCCACTTAAGAGAAGTGGTGATAGAAAGGAAAAAGTGAAAGAGAAAGGAAAAATTTCAAAGCTTGATCTTGAAATGTAAACAAATGGATTTATATGTTTTAATATTAAATATATTCAAGACTGGATGCAAGAAGAAGATGGAAGAAGTGGAAGAAAAGGAAGAAGTGGAAGAAAAAGAAGAAAGAAGATTTATGTTATATATATATATTCTTTTTTTCTTTCCTTTTTGAAAAACAATAAGTTTGTCCAAAAAAAAAAGAGGGATAGAGGTAAGAAAAAATGTATAGAAAAACTGGTTTCGTACGTTACAGAGACCGTAAAGCATTAGATAAAATGAAGAATTGTCTTGAATGTCGACGAGCAGAAATAAGCCGATGGTCAAGTGACTTGAAACCACAATTGATATTTAACTATGGCTTATTTTTTCTGTAAGGTTTGTCTGATGAGTATATATGTATCAAAACAGTGGATGTTATTAATGGGAATGTCATAAAAACAAACAAAAAAGTTTTCTTACTTAGCGACATAAATGCTGGGACTCAATTGTGGTTGTAAGTTGATGACTACGTGTATTGGTCACTTAGTTGACCGTTCGAAGTTATGATGGATCCCAGATTAGAAGTTGCAATGGCTTCATTGTCTCTTGAACATATTGGGACATTTGGCAACTCACATGACAGTGATTTACAGAAGAGGTCTCCAACCTTGGTCTCTTTAAGGCTTGTGGGCTTCAAGTCCCAGAATTCCCCAGCCAGCCAAGCCTTAAAGGGACCAAGGTTGGAGACCTCTGATTTACAGCATTGTTTTGCAGACAGTGAGTTCACTTAATGACTGCCACAAAAAAGTCAAAAAATTGGGTTGGTCACGTGATGGCCTGCTTAACAGCAGCATGACCTACAATCATAATTACAGGCCCAATGAGGATCACCTGCAGCTTCTCCAATTTAGTCAAACGACTGCATGCAGAGAGGAAAAACAGGCATCATTTAGACAGATTTGTTTATAAATTGGGCAAAGATGGTGATCAGCCATGAGATGTGCTTTACTTTAAGGATTTTTTTAAAAAATTGCAGGTCATATAAGAGCTTCAGCATCTTTTGGGAGAGGAGGTTGCGATTGCTCAAAATCATTTTGCCAAAGACGGACAGCTTACTGCTGAAAAGTAGAAAGGTGGTTTATGGAAAAGCAGGGGAAAAAAAAGCTTTTCATTCTTGGTATTTCTGCCCCTAAATATGCCTACCCACAAACCCCACCTCCTCTGGGAATTCTGGCACCAATTACCTCAGTGATGTTACTTCCAAAGTGGCTAGTGAATTGGGTAGGCATTTAAACTTAATAAAGTAACTAAGTTACTGTGTTGTCTGTCTCTCTTCCCGATAACCCTTCATTTTAAGTTACTGGCCTCCAGTCAACAAAACATCCTCTGGATTCTCACCTCCATCCAGGTGAGAACTGGGCTGCAATTGATATTGCTATCCACAATAGCAGAAAGTTTCTCAAGGTACTGTGAAAGCATGGGAACCAGCAGCTGTAAGGGACGGAAATAAAAACAATGTAAATAGCTGTAGACTTTCCCAAATCAAACCCCAAGAAGAACCATCAGCAGCTTGAGAGAGCGGTGGACATTTGGGGAAAGTCTTCACAGCAGTTCATCTTATCCAGTCATGTTTACTTTGAACAGCAACTATTTTTTTCTACAGCCGTGTTTCGCAAGCTCGGCAACGTTAAGAAGTGAGGACTTCAACTCCCAGAATTCTTCAAACAGCATGCTGGTGCAAAGGATTCTGGGAGTTGAAGTCCACACACCTTAAATATTCCTGAAATTGAGAAAGACTGCTGTAGAGACTTATAGATGGCTTTCGAATGAGCTTCTACTTGAACCTCTTGAATGACAATATCAAAGACCTTCTGGCTGTAATTCAGGCAGCTTCTAAGCTACAACCCGTTCCTGTATTCCAGGTGAGTTTTTTTCCCTCCAAAATGTTGACAGAACAGGCTGATGCTCCAGTGTAATAGGATTAATTATTTTTCCATCATTCATCCTACAAGGTGACATATTATGGTTGCTTCCAAGCAACAGACCGGAAAGCGCAGAGCAATCTTCATCTTTGCTGAACTTAAAGGTCAACCCAACAATTGGGAAGTGTTAGCTGGCCACAGAAAGAGTTCCCTTACACACACAAACTGCACAATGGCTCCCAGACATTCACCTCAGGATGAGCTTGCACATGGCTGAGGGGTGGCAATTCAGGGAGCTGAGAGAAACGCCGGTCAAAGATGCAGCAATGCAAGTGAGCGTCCAAAGTGCGGAATTCCTCATAGCTGCGATGTACCTGCCAACTTTTTCCCTGGACCAAAGAAAGGAAAGGTTGATAAGTGAGACTAAAGCCTGTCAACACTAGGCCTATTTGCATGTCAAATTCAACATGTATTTAGTTCTTATGAGAACTACGAGTGGTAGCATATCGGAGATCGGGAAACCCAGCTTACAGTCTACCTTCGGCCATGGGAACTTTGAGTCAGTCAAATTTCTATGGACATTCTCGGTCATCCAGGTGATGGTTGTCCCAAAGGTGTTTTTTTTCAAAAGGCAACTGTGAGTTTGTTTTTCTTTGAAGACATTTCGCTTCTCATCCGGGAAGCTTCTTCAGTTCTTACTCTCAGTCAGAACTGAAGAAGCTTCTTGGATGAGAAGCAAAATGCCTTCAAGGAGAAACAAACGCCCAGTTGCGAGTTAAGTCGTTCTCTCTCAGCCCAAGTTATTTCATTAAAATGTTACGGTGAACAAAAGGGTTGAAGAAAATAAAAGGGAGGAGCATTTTGTGCCCAGCTTTGATCTTCTACAGAATAAGTGGCCTAGAAACCTCACAAATAAATAAATAGCCTTACACCAGGCCTTATATCTGTAGCAGTTTCGGTAATACCCTTACTAGTTAATTACAAGTAGTAATCTTTCCTTCTTGGAGAAGCAGCCACTAATCAGTCGAAATCCTTGCTCCAGATGAGAAGAAGGGGCAACTCAAAGAAACAAACTCAACAGGTTTTCCCAACTGTTGTCCTCTCTCACCTGACAGGTTACCTGAACAGGGACTAGAAGGCTGCCCTCCTCCAAATGGTTGAGGTTTTCATTTTGATCAGGGGCGAATTGAAGCTGGAAAGAAGCAAGCAAAAAGCAGTTGTAGGGTATTTCAGGGTTTAACCTCATTTCACCTCTCCGCTAAGCGCCCTGTTTGTCAGCCGTTTCCAGGCTCCAAGGCATATTTGTGTCCCTTATCTTTGGAAAAGGAAGAGGGGGTGGAGTGAGGAATGCATCCACACACCTGGATGTGTCCAAAGTCCACGGCCTCGTAGTGAAAATGGGCACATTCCGTCAGCTTGGGAAAGTGGCCTCGTGTGATGGAAAGCCTGTGGAGTAGGAAAAAGATGCTGGGAATGAATCAAGCAAATTGAAAATGCAAAAACTTCGGTCTCACCCAGAAGCCAAAGCATTATGATCTTGGACCAAGGTGAACAAACTGTGAAACTGCCACTATCAGAACACTTCCTCATTGGCCATGCTGGCTAGGACTTCTAGGAAGCATAACCTCTCCATCGTTATCTTAGGGAAAATATTAAAAGCAATGACTCTAAAGCCCAGCCTTGAGCCTGCCTCTTCATAATTGCTTTGTATTTATCTCCATTTTAATCCCATTGCTTGATGTGGATCAGCCTTCTGCAACCTGAAACCTCCAGATGTGAAGCTGCAAGACCCAGAAGTCCTAGCATGTTGGCTAGGAATTCTGAAAGAAGTCCCAAGACATCTGGAAGGGCCCATGCTGGGAAATGCTGAATGCCTTCGGAAGCATTCTCCATCATCGAGATGCTTTCAGACTTTATTATGCAGTCCCTTTGACACACACATGGCTTGGAGCAAGTATCAGTGGGATTGACACTTCCATTAAGGACCCTTCTATGTTTTGCTAATGGGGGTGCGGTGGCTTAGGGGATAAGACGCTCAGCTTGTCGAACGGAAGGTCAGCCGTTCGAATCCCCAGCACCGCGTAACGGAGCGAGCTCCCGTTTCTTGCCGCAGCTTCTGTCAACCTAGCAGTTCGAAAGCATGTAAAAATGCAAGTAGAAAAATAGGAACCACTTCCATGGGAAAGTAACAGCGCTCCGTGCGCCTTAGGTGTCTGGTCATGCCGGCCACATGACCACAGGGACGTCTTCGGACAGCACTGGCTCTTCGACTTTGAAACAGAGATGAGCCGCACCCCTGAGAGTCGGCTACGACTAGCACGCATGTGCAGGGGGAAGCCTTACCTTTGCCTATATTTTACTAACGCTTCTATGCTTCTTCCTACTGCGGCAAATCCATGAAGAAGAGAAACAGAAAATAACTGCAGGTTATCTTTGGAATGAAAGTGTTCAAAAGCCCTCCAACTGGGAGGAGCTGACAGGACTCGGTTTGCTTGTTCACCACAAGCTTGTGCTCCCCAGCATTTCCTCTGTCTCAAAAGTTACCTCTTGATTGGTTTCCCCTTGAGGTTACTGTTGGCGTTGCCCAAATTACGAACTTGTCCCTCGCCTGTTGCATCAATGCTGTCTGCGCTCCGAGCCTGCATGGTTAAAACAAGGAAAGCATGCACAAAATTATCTTATCACATGCTGTGTGGTTCATAAATGTTCTCCAGCGTTCACCACCGTCTTTGCTCAACTATTTCCACACAACAATCAAGAGACGAAATAGCTGTCAGAGAAATTCCATGGAGCCTCAAGAAGATTAATTCCAGAGATTGTTATCAGATGCGGTGTGAGTGGACTTCCTCTTATGCAACAGAATTTCCCTTTCTTCCCTTCCTCCCCTTTCAACCTCTCCACTCCTCAGATATGTTCCAGAAATATATGTATTTGACACATCTCTCTCTCTCTCTTTGAAAACAGCCTCCAAAATGTAATAATCCAATTCCAGTTTTGCCATTCTGCATCAAAAGCAAGGAGACCAAGGCTTGTTGGGATTTTTTTAAATGTTGAAAATTTGTTTCAGGGAAGACGAACGAAAAGGTGTTAATAATTCTAGATATTTCTGGCTACAAACTGCTGCAAACAGGAAAAACGCCTTCAAAAGTAAATGCATTACAGCAAAAAAAATGTTTAACACTGGGATACAGCATCCAATTCAAGTATTTCTGATAGAAAAGAATGCATCTTTAACTAAATCTTTAACGCATCCCTTGCAAGCTAAGTACGAAGATTATGATCATCACTGTCATCTCAACCATCCTCCAAGGAACTCAATGGCACAAAAATGGGGATAGCCCCATTTTGTCCTTGCAAGAACCCTATGAGGTAGGTGAGATTGGAGGAAGGAGGGTGGCTTAAAATGATCCAGTTCAACCCAAGAATGATTTCTAATGCTGAGACTTCCCAGTGTAGGTTCAATAATCTAATAACTATAGTAGCTGATTTGCTCACTTACTTCTGAATAGCATGGGAGAAGAAATATAGGTTTCCTCTAATAAACTATAAATTGAAGAGAACCAGCAAGAGAACTACAATGATACCATCTTGATTCCCTTGGTACTATGGTTGAGCTCACAATTTGCCTTGAACAGAACCATAAGAGTTGAAAGGTGATCTAGTCCCTTTAAAATCCAAATTCTCCAGAGAGAATAAGTAGGAATGTAAGAAAGAGAGATAGGAGTGGGAAGAAAGAATGAGAGAAGAGGAGGAAGAAGGGGAAGGGAATGTGAGGAGAAGGAGAAAGGATGTAAGGAAAAGACAAGAGATAGGAAATTAAGGAAGAACAGGAAAGGAAGGAAAGGAAAGAAAGAGGAAAGAGAGGGAAGGAAATAAAAGGATAAATGCAAAAGGAAGATACAAAGGAATTCTAAACAACAACCAGTATATCATTGGTGGTAGATAGCTAAATCTGTCTGTGATAGTCAATTGATATATGAGAAATGTATGTATAATGGCAAAAGTTTACATATTGTTGCAAAATATTCACAATAAAAAATATCTGCAGTAAAAAATCCAACTTCTTCAATTCCTGCTTTAAAATTCTTATGGTGACTCCACTTTCGTGTAAAACGTTATGCCCTACAACCAAATAAATTGCATCATGAAAAAAGTATTCTATAAGTTAAATAAAAAAAGACTCTGTTTTGAAACCAGGCGTATCTTGAAGTAGAACCAAATATAATAAACTATGATAACCCTATATATGGTTGAAAATATCTATCAAGTTGATGCTTGACTCTACCCAGTTCCTTCAATTCTTCCTTACAGAGCTTGCCTCCCAGTGTCTCACCATCTCCGCATTCCTCCCACTTTGTGGAATTTGACCAGCTACTAAAGTGCTAATAACTGGAGAAAGCCTTCGGTTTAAAGTGTGATCAAAGCAGAGCAGAGCAATTCCTTTCACGATACAAAAATATATACATTGTTGTTAATGTAAACCACAGTAGAACTGGAAACTGTGCAAGCTTCAAATCAGCCACACTTCCTTTTTCTTTCAGAGTCCTATGTTGTAAAATCACATGTGTATTGGTATTGCCATTGTGTCTAAGGTTTCCCTGCTCCTCCTTCCAGGCTGCTACTTGGTGTGTGCTGGAGTGCGGTGATGTCATCTCCCGCGTTGTGTTTACTATACATTTCTGGAGAAAACGAATGCTTTTTAAGGCCATCATCTGGCTTCTAAACCTTTTGAGATTTTTAAGCAGAGACTCAAAATCGATGTGATCTTTAAGTTGTACAGTCGACAGACTAATGCTCCAGGAGCTGGCTTTGATCTTTCAAACCTAACCCTGTCTTCCGTTCCTGAGCATCCTGAAGACATATTTGAGTTACAACCCACATC
>JANHFO010001635.1:41463-66741 GCA_032468095.1 Pareas carinatus
GGCGGGCGGGGGCGGGCTCAGCCTTCGGAGAAAGAGCCGAGGAGGAGCCGGCGGTGGCGGCGGAGTAGCGGGGATCGATCGGTCGCTTGCAACAAAAGCGGATGCGAGCCGAGGCCACGAGAAGGCGGCGCGGCGGGAAGGTTGTGTGTGTGTGTGTGTGTCGGGGGTGGGGGAGCCAACACTTCCTCCACCCACCCACCCCGCAACACCAGCCCTTTCTTAGTGCAACCGCGCGCCCAGGGGGTGGGTGGGTTGCAAAGCATAAATATCAATCGATGGGTCGATGTATATATATAAAAGATAAAAACACGAGGGGCGCCCGGCGGAACAGCTGGAAGGGGCTGCACAAAGGGGCGTCTGTTAATAGCGCAGCCGGCAACTCTCTATCTCGCCCCCCGCCGCCGCCGCTCCCAGAAGCAACCTTGAGCAAGCCCCCTCCCCAGCGGTTCATCATACAGACACTTTCTCCATCGCGCTTCCCTTCCCCACCCGGCCACCTCAGGCCGGAGGCGCCGATATTTGCCCGGTCCTCGCTCCAGTTCATTCGCGCCGGTGTCCCCCTCCTTGCCCTGTAGAAAAAAACCCAGAGGCGGTGGGGGGCGTCGGGGGGATTCACTTCCCTTTAGCATTAAAAAAATTGCTTCCTTTCTCCCAGGTCCCCGGGTCCTTGTGTAAAGCAGCCACCTCCCTTTTCTAGAGCTGGAATAGTGGCTGGGTTAGGAAAGCTAAAACCGACGGCGTCCCTCCCCAGGAGGGCATGGCAGGGCCCGTTCGGAATAGGCTGCCCCCCCCCTCTTATCTACTTCCAAACCTTTAGGCCCATAAAAGAAACCAAGCCTGGATCATTAACCAGGAATAAGATGTTGAAGAGGCACAGAAGCCCCCTCCCCTCTCATACACAAAGCTTACAGTCCAGATGTGATGGACACTAACCCCCCCCAAAGTCCCTGCTAACTAGGGATTACGGGGACCAAAGTCCAACATTTTCAGAATTCAGGGAGGGAGGGGAAGGAAAACTGGGCTGAAAAACTTTCCCTTCCTAACTACTGAAGGGGCAGGAGAGAACAGGCTGGCTGGGATTCAAGCTGCCCATTTGTCAATCTCTTCTTCTTTCCTTTCTTGCACGCATCAAAAATATCCTACATTCTTATAGGTGGTCAAATGATTTGTTCTTCCAAATCCTTAGTATCCACCAGTGGATGTTTTGTGCATCCATGTAATCTTGTCTTTACACAAGCTGACATGGTGCTCTCATCACAAGTGGATCAAGCCAAGGTAGGCCGACGTGGTGAGATTCCAGTGTTTAACGGAATAAGTTATTTTTCAACATATGTCCCAGCTGAATTGTTGGAAGCATGAATCCCCTCCAGGTAGCTCGCAGGGAGGCCAGTGCAGGTTGGTGCAGGCAATTCAGAAATGCACTGAGGGAGCCCTATCAACCGGCAACTTCTCCCATTGTTTCCGGTGCAGTCAATGCAAAACAGCAGGTAACATCATCAGGGCCAGGTGGGAACACTGGTATTGCCTACCTTGGAAATGAAATGCCTGCAAGAAAATCGCCAAACTCAGAGAATCAGAACCAGAGTTCATTGTGCCAAGCGTGTCTGGACACACAAGGAATTTGTCTCCGGTGTACATGCTCTATACTTACGTACACACAATAAATGAACTGTAATTACAGTCAAAGATACATTCAAAAGTCATAAAGTACACTCATCTCATTACGTACAGATAAGCATAAGATACAGTCACAGCCATAAAGTACAATCATCTTGTCATGTACATATAAGCGGCAATCGACAAACTGTGATCTTAATCATGAATACAATTACCATCATAAGTACATTTATCATGTTGCAAAGTACAATTATCATGTCACAAAACACGTTAAACACCTTCCTCATTAACAGTGTTGTGTAAGTTATTTAGCAGGCTGATGGCATGGGGGAAGAAACTATCCTTGTTTCTAGTTGTTTTGGCTTCCAATGCCCTATAACGGCATCCGGAGAGAAGAAGTTGAAATAGACTATATCCAGGATGTGAGGGGGGTCTATAATTATTTTCACCGCTCTCTTTTTGGCTCATTCGATGTACAAGTCTTCAATGCACCAAGGACCCCACAGATTAATTATGAACTGACTCATAAATAGGAGTCAGTTGCCAAGCGTCTGAATCTTGATTAGATTATCACGGGGGATTATCACGGGAATGCTGCAACAGTTTTAAGTGTGGAAACGGTCATAAGTCACTTTTTTTGTTCTAACTTTGAACAATCACTAAATGAATTACTGCTAGTCAAAGACCACCGGTACTAACTCTCCTGGAATCCCCATTCAGCTATCTCTCCTCCATTATTTTTATTCCAACAAAAATAGTTTTGATTCATACCACAACATTGCACTCAGGAAATTATCAACATCCAAGCTCTGCTCTGAAATGCCCCCCTCTAACCTCCATCTCAAGGAACCAAACAGAATTTCTTGCTGTCTCAGAAGATCTGTCTTATCGTGTTATTTATATTATCATCCAAAACGCTCTCCCAGAATTTCATCTGTGGGATACACACGAGTGGCTTTCTGTTCCTGCAGCTAATGCATTGGAACCATCTAGCCTCTCTGGGTTCTTTTAATGCTCTTCCACGGTCAATCAATTTTTCCTATCAAAGCTATTTTCCAGATTTTCTGCATCCAGTTACAAAGTGCTTGGTTTGCAAAAGGACCAATGTTGTCATTTGCTCTCACCAAGAGTAGCGAGAATGTTACTTTCTGAAGGTCCTGGGTCTATAATTCATCCTGTAGCAGCAGATTCTATAAATTGGTTATTTGGCCACATTGTGGGCGACTGGGCACGAAGCCATCTGAGTGACTTTGGGCCAGGCACTTTCTCTCAGCTCTAAGAAGGAAACAATGGCCAACCACTTCTGAAAACCTTGCCAAGGAAACTGCAGGGATGTGTCCAGGCAGTCTCCAACAACTGGACACAACTGGACAGGAGGGGAAATGATGTGACTAGCCTGGACACACACACACACACATACAAAGATGAAACAGGGCACAGCCGAAGCACATTTTTCAGCCCACTTCCTTCTTTTCCAAATCTGCTTGATACTGAAGGAATCCTTTGGCAGGAAGGCAACATAATCACACAGCACTGAGAGTTCTAACTTCAACTTCTCACTGGAATACAAATTCAAAATGGGTGGTGTTGGTCAGCTGATGTAGAGGTCACAAGGAATGGCCCTGAAGGACAGGAGGAAGAGCTGCTACCACGGCAACAGTCACCTAAAGTGGAACTTAAGCCCGTTCCACGAATCTAACTCGAGAAAAGTCTCAGATAGGCCTCTTCCTCATCCATGCAAACAAAAAGCGAGGGAAAGGAGAACAACATTTAGACTTGCAAGATCCCGTTATTATAGCTGTTCTCATAAAAATAGTCCTAATCTGCATGGCATTGGTTTCTTAGGCTGGTCTACTTGGTACGGCTGATAGCCAATCTCTTCAAACCTTACAGAATTATGGGAATAAAAAGAAGAAAAGCTAAGATGGATGCCACCTTGAGCACTCAATGAGTGGCATATAGTTGTCCAGGTGGTTGCACCAGTACAGGTAGTCCTAAACTTACAACAAATTCAGCCCTGAATTGTTATCGCTAAGCGAGACAGTTGCTAACTGAGCTTTGCCCATTTTTACGACCTTTTTTTACCACAGTTGTTAAGTGAATTACTGCAGTTGTTTAGTACACAGTTGTTAAGTGAATCAAGCTTCCCCACTGACTTTGTCAGAAGCGGATCATATGATTCCCGGTCACTAAAACTGTCAGAAATATGAGTCAGTTGCTAAACGTTTGAATTTTATTCGTGTCACCACAAGGGACGCTACAATGGTCGTAAGGGTGAAAAATAGTCATAAGTCACTTTTTTCCAGTGTCGTAACTTCAAAAAGTCACTAAACAAACTGTTGTAACTCGAGAACTATCTGTACTGGGGAGGAATACTGTTACAGTTGTACGTCACTTTTTTTAGTGCAGTTATAATCTCCAAACAAGGATCCAGCTAGTTAAAGTGAGTTTATTTGCAATAAAACAAATAAAATGTGTGAGGACAGTTGGATGAGCTAAAAAAAGGGGGGTGGAATGTCTAGAAAAACAATACAAGCAATGCAGAGGACTCATCTGAATGCAAGTGAAGCTAATTTGCGTGCTGCTATGTAGGGCATGTTCAGGGAATTGGTAGTTGCAAAAGAATCTAGGAATGACTGTGTGCTTGAACCTACATTGTGAAAAGTTCCCTCCCCACTCAATGCTCAAGAACAGTTAACAATTCCTTTATGTATATAAATAAGTTAGGCAGGCAGGTATCCTGACCCTGTAACCCAAAGAGCCATAACTGTGAAACATCCTTCTCGGGCTGAAACTAGCTTGTATTTATTTTTCTTTATAGATTCTGTTCATTTATTTATTTTCCTGTGCCTTCTCCAGCTTGAATCCTGGTACTGTTTTTGATCTCGTACTGGTTTCCCAGCAGATCTAATTTTGCTAAAAGGTGTCATAATAGATTTTATGGATTTCTGAAAATGTTTTGATGTTTGGACCATCAACTGAAAAGATGGGATAGAAAAAAGAACAAGCTAACCTTAATTCGGGATGGAGAGTGAGATCTCTAGCCTTCTTCTCTGTTCCAAAATAAATGATTCCCCCCTCCCTCAAAACTTCCCTTTGTTCTTTGCACAAGGACATATTCGTTCCCATTTCTTCCAGACAAATGAATTTGGACTCCCATCAACCCCCATTTCATTGGAGACAATGAATCTGGATAGAGTACGCTGCATATTACCACAATTTGTTTTGATCCAAAAATACACATTTATTTTAAATGCAATGTGAAATATACACTGAAACCATGGAAACAGCGCACTGAATATAAAGCAGAGGCATCCTTACACATCACCGCTCGGCTATTCTGCAATCCCAGATATCTTCTAGGAAAATGCTGGTTTGCTAAGGATAGGCAGAAATTGAAAACCACCAGAGTTAATAAAAAATAAATAAAAAGCACCTTCAAAACCCCTTGACTGAATTCATCCTGAAGTGCCTGATAATGCTGGACTGGAGCAATGCATTGAGGGAGGGGCCTTAAACCACCCAAGGTTCAACAAAGAGAACACAGGAGGTGGTCATCGGTGAGAGACGCCCTGATCAAAGGAGTTACTTTCCAGCTGAGTGATCTGGAAATCCACAGCTCTGCAAGAAAATGAAATATAAATGCATACCACTTTCAGGGCCAGAGGGCACCAGAGCAACATAAAACCAGAGTTAACAGCAGAAAACAATGGCCAGCAGAATCTGATAGATCTTGAATGGAAGCACGTTGAAAAGCATGGAGCAATGCAATCACACACTCAAGAAAGCAACGAGTGTTCCCATTCTGTGTTCTAGAGAAAAACCAACAAAGCTTAAACAAGAGATGTATATACATTAGACAAATTTACACACTGCACACGCTTTGGGAAATATTGTTCTGCTTTTCCAGAACAAGCAAGATGCTAAACTTTACTGAACATTTTAAAAATAAGCTGGCACAACTCTCCATTTTTAAATACGGTTCCCTGGCACTGAGCACATGCTTTCTATTTTATACGGGAGCCCTAAGAATTTGAATCTAAAATGGCACAACCCCCCCCCAAAAAAAACCCTCACGGTCAAACCATCAAATTGAATTCTACACTTAGCCCTGTACAATGTGTCTTGCGGCTTTTTCAGGACAAAATACCTTCCTGTCTATACACAGAAAAGCACTTGAGATGAATAGATAATGATCACTGTGTGGTCATTAGAAGATTTGAACTAAGGAGAGGCAGATTCAATTTAGTGAACAGTTTGCCAGAAGCACCTCTGAAGAAGCCACCATCCCAATGAGAGGATCACCAAAGATTTGGTGAAGGCTGGCTACTTACCTAAGCTGGTTGCGCAATGACTCCCTCTGGCCTCTCAGCACTTGTAACAGAGGGTCATCTTCAAATTCCAAGCCATCTGAGTCTACAAAAAAGAAAAATAGCATCGCTTTTATTTAACCATCTCTTTGATTCAAGATACTTCAGTTAAATTCTACCACTTGCCTAAACAAAGACTTTTCCCCATGATACATTTCTATTCCTAGGACTCAATGGTATCCTTTTAAGCTCAGTTTCTTAGGAACTCATCCCTTCTTTTCACCGTCTCACAAATTCAGAACTCTTCAACTGTTGCAGCCATCATCTTGGCTTCCTTCTCCGCCCTTCTACCTTCCACTGTCCAGATCTCGCAAACTTTTCCGTCTCTTAATTGAACTTGACCGGTGCCTTTGGCTCTGCTCCCATCTGCACTGGGTAGCAAAGAAGTGACACATGCTGAATGGGTTCCTATTTAAATCACCCTGTAGCGGCATCCAGCCACTACAATGGGAGCTTTCAACTGATTCCTATTTGGATCAAGGCTATGCCAACTACTGTAGCAATGCAGTCAGGGGCAGAGCGAGCAAGTAAAATACAACTTACATGCTACAGCTCTACAACCTGACACGGTTTGTATCATGCCTCTTTTTGTGTGTACTTCCTCCCATCTCCAACTAGATCCTTCTTTCCTTTCCAAGTATGACTAACTTAAGTTGCGGCATTCAAATTAAATTCACCCCTTGTCCACGAGAAGTACTGCAGAGGGATCACGCTCCCATCCCATGCCCTGGGACAACCAACAAAGGAATCAGAGCCTTTATCCACTTCAAGCATAATGGGGGAAACTCCCCAAGTGGGAAGAATAGCTTTGCACTTAGAACTGCACAGCAAAATGCAAGGCAATCCCACTTCTCAAAATTGCTGCTGCGGTGAAGATCTCCTTGACATTCAAGCACCTGTCCTCTCCCTGTGAATTCTACCTTCAGCCTGCTCCAGTAGCTGAGCAGCCATATTCAGGAGTTGGGGGTGGGAGGGAGTGGCGACACTCTTTGGAACAGCCTCCTCTGGACCCCAAGTCCTTGAACCTCTCTTTGGCTTGTCCCGAGGAGGAGCTGGAGAGTCAGGTGGGGAGAAGAGCCTTTCAGCAACTACCTGGGCAAGACAGAAAAAGAAAGAAAGCTCATTCAAACTGTCTGCTGTTCTCAGGACCTAAGTAGAAAAGTAAAGCATGGAAAAAGGCTAAAACTGACCGGTGTAATGTTCTTGCAAATCTTGTGCCTTGCTTTGAAATTTAAACAAATAACCAAGTGTTTATGTTGGATCAGGCCAAGAGATCAACTAGCTCACTGCTGTGTCATACAGTGGCCAATCTAATGAACTTAAGGCCCCAAGACTGGAGAAGAGAGGCAATAGCTCCCTTTCCTTGGAACACAATATTAAACCACTGTTCTCATACGAAAATCAAATGATGTGGGATCTTTACAATTCAGTATTTTCCACAGACAGGTCAAGAAAAATTTGGAAAATGTAATATACATGAACTGCTGATTAGTAATTAGTTGAATTTGTGGGAATGGAGCCCGTCATGTAGCAACAACATGTTTTGGGATCCCCAGCTTGAAAAAGGTTGAAAACCTCTGCCCCTGATCATGTGATCAAAATTCAGATGCTGGGCACTTGGTTCATACTTATGACAGCTGCAGTGTCCTAGGGCCATGTGATCACTTTGTGCAATCATCTGACAAGCAAAGTCAACGGGGATCCAGATTCACTAAATAAACAGGTTACTAATCAACTACAGTGATTCACTTAACAACTGTGGTAAGAAATGTCAAACGGGGCAAAACTTGCTTAACAAATTCTCATTTAACAACATACATTTTGGGCTCCACTGTAGTCATAAGTCGAGGACTACTTGTATGTGCAGCGCAATGAGGGGCTGTACATTTCAAAGTATATTTTGAATCTGAAGCACTGCTCAGCCCTATTTAGTAGGTGATGCCTAAGAAAAGGGAGCCCTGATGACACAGTGGTTAGGATGCAGTCTTGCAGACTAACTCCACCCACAGCCTGGAGTTCGATCCTGACGGGCACAAGGTTCATTCAGCTTTCCGTCCTCCCAAAGTCATTAAAATGAGGACCCAAAGCATTGGGGGCAATATGATGACATTTGTAAACCACCCAGAGAGTGAGTGCTGTAAACCCCTATGGGTCTGTATATAAGTCCTATTGCTAATGCCACTGAACTGTTCGGTGATAACAATCCGGTAGATTGACAGATTAGGCTTCGTACCTCTGCTAGCACATGTTGAACCGAATGCTTTGTGGGGCTGCGGGTTGACTCTCTGGGGTTTGGAACTGATTTTGCTTGGCTCTGCTTGGCTCTGCATAGCCCTGGTCTTCTTCTGAGTTCCAAGTCAGAGGGAGCTGCCCATTGAACATGACATGAAGTTGTTTGGCCCAAAGACTCATCAGTTTTTGCAGGTCTTGAAGGAGAAGTTTCTAGGTAATCAGGAACATGGTCTTTTTGTGGGGTTGGATCCTTCACAATTGGCTCATCGCTGCATTCAGGGTTTCCAGTTAGGACTATTCCATTACTGGAGGAAATGGTTTCAATACGCTGGCCAGAAGTGACTCCATTCTTTAGCATGCCTGCACAGGAGCAAGGATGGTACCGACTCTGGGTATATTTAATATTTAGGTGTGGCTCGGAATTCGACAGCAGTTTTTGGTCTTTGTCCCTCCAAGAGGTTGGCTCAGTTGACTTTAGAACTTGCCTTTCCATCTGCAAGGAGGAATAAAAGTATTAAGAGCATTTCTGGCCTTCTGTTCCTAGCATGAAACAAAGAAGTGCCTACTGGGAGAATAAACTAAGAATTCCTTCATCAGCACAGCTGCTGTCTCCTATGTTATATTGATGCTGAGCTTTACTACACAAAAAAACTAAATACTACTGTGATGTAACTCTCGTAAGCCATTTTATCTAATATACCATATTACATCGATTATAAGACGCACCCTTATTTTTAGAAACTAAAAAATTAAAAAAAAACCTTTATTCTGGTAAGTGACCATTAAATATAAGTCACACCATGAATACAGAGACACCAAAATACAAAAAGAACCATGCATCTTATAACTGATGTAATAGAGTATATCTTCATTGTCTCATAGATGTCACTTTGCCAAAATATGCATTGTTTGAAATATTCATTGTAAATGAATTACAATTCATTTGGTTAATTTTGAACCAAAACCACAGATATCTTATATGCCTCTTTTGCCACAAAGTTACACAAAATGAAAGAAAGCAGTTCAAATGTTATCAGGAGCCATTACAGGATGTTCTTTCCCTTAATGGGTCATTCTCTATTTGCCCTGTCAAATTTTCTTGATACACAACACAGGGCTAAAATCTGCTGCTGACTTTCAGATAAAACATAATCTAAGCTGCTTACTGAAACATTCATGAAAATGAAGTGTTCCTGGCTGAAAGGTACATGTGGAGGTGGACACGTGTGTGCTTTGAAGGAACATTTTATGATGATGTCATAAAAACATTTGGGGGGGGCAAATGTTTATACATCAATTAATTCAAAATCATTCAGTTTAATGGAACAGTCACTACAGAGAAAGCATCTCTTCATTGCATCATCTCAGTTCCAAATCTACACCTATTCCACTAACTGATCTCAAAACCCTTACTTTTCCAGAGGTGCAGATGGGTTGGAAGCATGGATCCATCCAAAGCTCAGGAGGCCTTGCAGCAACAGCTTTGCTTGCTTCCTCCATCTTCCGCCGTAGGCGCCACTGGAATAGGATGTCCTCTTCTGGTTTTAAAGAGTGGAATACAGAACTTGGAGTGGTATGGTGAGGAATAACTAAGCTATCTGGAGAACAAAAAAAAGACACTAATAAATCTGAGGTCGTCATTGCAAAAGAGCTATATGAGTTGTTCATGGATGTCTCATACAACAGTAGAGTTAAAAGAAGCCAATAAGTTTATCTAGTCTAACCCTCTGCAAAGTTCAGGGAAACCAAACGAGAGCTTTTCATCTCTCTATAATGACCTCCAGGGATGATTGAATACACAGCCTCTGTAAGTGGACTGTTTCGTGGTTGTACAGATCTCACCGTTAGGGATTTGTCCTTATATTTAAGCAAAATTGAGGTAACTGAAATTTGTGTCCCTTTATTTCTGCTCCTAGTTTCTGTAGACATGGGAAATGATTCTTGATCATCTTCCCTACAACTTCTCTTTATGCACCTGAATATGGCTATCATACCTCCCCTTTGGATTAAACATGCCAAGTTCCTTCAGCTTATCTTTACCAGACATGTCATGAAGTCACTTCCCTCTTCTGAACTCTGCCTAACGTGGCAAGATCTCCTGGAAAGGTGGTCCCAGAATCAGATTCAACTCCAAATCTAATCTCACCAACGCCAAGTAGAAAGGAATAATTATTCTGAGATCTCAGATATCATGCTGCTTCTAATGCAGCCCAGAAATGGAATAACAGCTGTTTCATGTTCAACTTGCTATCAATGGCCACATTCAAATCTTTCTCAGATGAAATGTTTCCACATTCTGAAGCCTCCATCTTTTATCTGCATCCTGCACTTTTTTTCTTCATAATGGGTTAATTTTTATAAATAAACATACATCAATTTATTGTCTCTGCTGATAGAACATGGGTTCTCCTATTCCCCTTCCACTCTTAGTAACCATTTCTTTCACTCAGACCAAAGTTATAAATACCCCTGGGGGGGAGAGGTCAGTTTGGATCACAGGTCTCGCCTTACCTTTGACTTGGTATGCTGCAGAGTGTTGTGGGGCATGTTGAGGCAAGTCTGTGGTACTATTTGGGTTGGTGGACGTAGTAGTTGAACCAAGCCCTTCAGAGCTTACAGGCCTGAAACTACTCAGTGGTGAGATGCTAAAAAGCAGAAGACAGATTGAGAAAGGCATCATGTTAGAAAGGAAGCATAGCTTGGGGAGGGGGAGGATATCAGTTCCCTGAGACACCAAGCAGAGGCACAGAATTGGAAAATGGCACTGGCCTACTGGCTGATGGACAAATATAAATCAGGCCGGTACCTTCTGCTTAAGATTCTAGCTGCTCTTTCCTGCAGGCCCACTGTCTCAGCGTCAAGGGCAGAAGCAACTTGCATTTCTCCCTGCAAAGAGCATATGAAGAAAGTGTAAAGAGGCAGAACTCTATGGGGAAAGGATGCCGGATGCCCAAGATTCTGCCAAATGGAGAAGAGTGGCATTTTCGACACCTCTGGAAATGCACACCAATGCAAAACATGTAAGTTATGGGAGGGGGGGGAGATGGAGAAGTCAGACCTAGGCAATGTGACCTCGGAAAGGAACTCTGATGTAGGCGGAAGGTAAAGGCAGAAGGAAAAGAAGATGATAAGATGATCAGTAACAGAAAACCCCTGGGAGAGAAGCAATGAAAAGTTGTCTGCTGCTCATTTTAGGTGAACGTTTTTAAAGCCAGATTTCCCTCCTCTGGAAATTCAGAATTTCTGAAACTTCCTAAGTCCTTGGTAAAAGACAAGCAAGTGACCGGGGGAACCAAACCCAAGAAATCTACTAATTGAGAAACACTGTAACACATCTTACATTTTTCCCTACCTAGAGCAGAGCAAATACTCCAAGTGTGTATTTGATAAAGCCTATACAGCCACATTTCATCAGATGACCTTCCTATGTATCTATTGCAGAGTTCTATTCTGACCCCCCTTTAAAGAAGCTCAGGGCCACATAGATGGGCACATTCTATTTTATTCTCACAGTCTGAAGGAGGGAAGGCTCAGAAGTCACCTCAGCTCCAGGTCATTCATGTAGGCTGAGCTTTATGGCTGATAAGGACTGATCCCAAAAGTCAAATACAGTTTTCCAACTCTCTGGGCCCAAGACTACCTATGAGCTGGAAAACAGGGGAAAAAAAGAAGCCAGCGGAGTTGTGTTACTTCCTGCCTCCTGGGTAGAAATGATCCTTGTCTAGGAGAATATCTTGTTACTCACCGAAGCAGTTTGAGCCAGGATGGGACTGAAAAGAAATGGCCTCACTTCGCTGCGGCTGTTATCTGTAAAGAGACATATCCATTAAAAGTGAAGGATTCATACAGAACAATCATCTTTCTAAAGGAATAACTTTCCACAATATTTTACATGCTAAAAAGAAAAAAACCAACAGGATGCTTCAATGGGTTAGGAAGTCCTTGACATTTGCATCAGATGTGTATCCATAGAGCTGCAGAGTTCCCTCTGAACCACAGTATCACCTACATGCCTTTCCAGCAGGTCCACAAAAACTCTATAAACAGACCCCCTGCAGGAAATGCTAGGGATGCACAAAACATTTAGGAACCAAGAAAATTATCTAAGTCTCTGCCACGCTCAGGATTCCTTCGTTATTGCTTTTATATATCAAAAGAATCTTATGTCACATGCCCAATATTTGCAAAGCAGATGAAGACAATGCAATACTTGTTGTCCTCTTGACAAGGCTGTTCACTATCCACACTTGCTAAGAATTGCTAACAATACTTCATGTCTCCCAACTGGGAACTGGCAAGTAAAGGCTGCCCAAGGATGACACGACCCTGTGTGCCTATACTCACGTCTACATACCTCCAAATGAAGAGTTCTTCCCATCTATTGCAACCATTCCTGTATCTAAGGCAGCTTTATTTCCACAAAAGAACTCCGACTGCTTTTTGCCTTGGTCTGACAAAAGTTCTGTGTTTATAAGAACTATATTCACACATCATGCTAAATCACAATGGGGTTGCCTGTTCTGGCATACAAAGCGCATGAACTCAGACAGTGCACCAAAAAAAAACTATGGTAAGACAAACTATGACTCGGCACAATGCATGAACCTATCCAGATCTCTGTTGGATTTAAGTACCCCAAGATAGCGATGCTTCTTTCTTGGAGTCTTCTTCATCTGGGAGAAATGAGTGACTAAGCCACCAGAATTCAGCTGAACCGTCACTAGATGCCAAGCGCTCCTTACGATCAGTGGGCTTCCCATAGCGAAACCGCTCAATATACCTGCCAAAAGAAAGATAAGGAAGTTTGGTTAGTAGGCAGGCATCATCTTCAGGTGGACCTGAAATAAGGACTCTAAGGAAAAAGAGTAAATAGAAAAGCTACCAAAGCCGCCTTTTCACCTACAAAGCCCAGTTATCTATTGCTAAGCGCCATCTGCCATCTTAAAGGTGACTCTTGCGACTAGACTCACTTGGCAATGATGGATTCACTGTCTGAGACAGAATCTGGCAGCTTTGGTGGATCCAGGGTCTTCGCCTCTGACGACTGCTGTGCGGGATGATCTCTTGCTCCTCTTGAAGTCAGGGAGGAAGAACTGCGCTCAGTCGAGGGCCACGACTCATCAAAGGGACTTGTGGAGTTTGAGTTGGGGGGCTTTCCCTCGTGGGAGCTGGAGTCGGGCAGTAAATGAGAATATGAAGCAGTCAATGGTTCTGGGTTCTCAGGAAAGACACGGCCATTCCTAGGCTGCAAACGAGATGGGCTCAGAACCTAAAAAATAAAGAAGACGCAATCCCTTTTGACATGGACATCAGAGAGCCAAACGCAACGTAATTCAGCTGCCTGTTCCTACACTGTGCTATAGCTTCATCCCATGAGACTTTATACGTCATGGATTCCTATAAATGAAATCTTTAGAAATATCAACCATAGCCTTATGCTTGAAGACAGTAGCCCCTAGCATTTTGGGAGCCAGGGACTGGTTCCATGGAAAGCATTTTTTCTGCAGACTGGGGGGCAGGGCATGGTTTCACATGCTGCCTGCATCCCGTGCATGTGTTGATGGGGCTTCTGTCACTTGGGCAGCCCGGTTCCTGGCAGGCCATGGCCTGGTGCTGATCCTTGGCCTGGTGATTGGGGATCCCTGCTTTAAGACATCTAGTTTATCATTAGATTTCTGGAAAGAAGGCTAGATGACTGGCTCAAGAAGAGCTTTGTGGCTGAGCTGATTTCAACCTGGCTGACTCTAGGAAAAGGCTAATGATCTGGCTATACTCATCAGCTCTTTGAATGTCTAACTCCTGCAGGAAGATGGCTATTCTGTTTCAGCCTTCAGATCAGAGGGGAAAAAAGGGAGAAAAGACTGCATTCCTAATAACTAGATTCCCAATTTTTATCATCCAATTCTATAAGGAGGCATCACCAGGGATCCAAAAGAACAGTCTGCTTTCAGCTGCTATTTGCTTTCCTTAGAGACCACATGGCATGACTTTATCCTCTTCTCACCGTCTGTTGCTTTTTCTGCCTCAATGGCTGGGCCTGGGATGGATGATAATGGCTTCGGGAACGGGATGCCTCCAAAAAGGGGCTCTCCAGAGTGGAGAATACAGCTAGACTGTGAATAAACAAGAAATGTCAATTAGACAAGTGTCTATATTTACCATTAATCACAACCAATAGGGGGGAGCAGCCTAATTTTTTAGAATCTAAGGGGAAAAAAGAATAGTGTAGACGTGATAATATGGGCCTTTTGGTGAGATTGAATTACACATTGCAGAGGCTTAAATGGTGAAAGCGTGGGTGCAGCAGACAAATGAAATTTACAGGGTCCAGTATTAAAAACACACAAACCTAGAAAACCAGAATATCAGAAGGATGTCTCTAGAACTTTCTCCCTAAGATGTGTGATTAGATACACAGGGTTTATATACTTGGTTTAGGTTTCTAAGAGCATTCAATTTCCTATTTTTAATTCCTGACTTTTGTTTCTTCCTCAATCCAGGGTACTTGGTTTCTCCCAAGGAGACTAGACAATATTGCCAAAAAACAAATCTATCAATGGCAATGATCACATCATAGTGTGCCACTCAGTGACAATCTAGGAAAGCTGAATGAGTGGATCCATGAACATCTTTGCTCTGCTTTTCATAGGGTTATGACTGGATTAAACAGTTTGTGGGTAAACTCCAGCATATCAGTACAGAAAATGAGGCTGTCAGAATAAAGTGGTGTAATTCAGGGTTGTTCCTGTCCTCAGTGCATTTAACATGGCATACAGAGAAAACTGTCTTTTCCTTGATGTTTCCTGCATGCAGATTTTTTTTCACAGCATGAATCTGCCAAACTCTGGTATACTCAGAGTTCTATTACTTCAGTCTGTGTTACAGTAGTTGGATTTACAGAGAAGGCCATATTATAGAATCCACCTTGTTTCTTAGATGCCGCTAACTGGACGTATAACATTCTATTCCATCTTTTGCCACAGTATTCCCAAGGCAAAAAAGTAGGCATCACTCTTGTACCTAGAATCCATTGTTTTCCACCAAGATATTTGCAGAAAGATGGTTTAAACCATGCCGGAAATATATTTGTCTGCTTTCCTCATGAAAATGATGTCAGGTTTTCCAAAGCGTGTTCTCTGAACAAACAAACAGAAGAGGATCCAGTAAATAATAAATACTTTGGGCATCACACAATTTGATTCTTTTGTCTAGTCTGGGTTTTTGTAGATTTTCAATTTCCCATTGGTTAGGTTTTGGTAATGATGATAAAGAAGATGCTTAATGCAGAGATGCAGAGTCTTTTGTTTTGCCAAGGATGACTATAGAGAAAATTACACTTTTTTTTAAAATCTTTCTTTGAAGATCCCAGTGATGGCAACACACCGCTGGTTCATCCTGGACTTTTAAAAGTGCCTCCCTATGGGATCACAGCTGACCTAGGTCTAGCAGTCTCTCCTGCAAGATTCCTACCATTGTTATAAAGAGGAGGGGAGAGACAAGGGTTACCCACTACGAAGTTTCTGTTTTCAGTGCTCCCTCCAAACCAAGAGTTTCTGCTCAACAATTAAAGTTATTAAAAAAAACATAGTCATCAGGTCCGACCCCATAATTTAAAGAATAATATGGACAGATTAAAAACTGACCTGAATAAATTGTAAAGCACAGATGATGAATTCATATATTACAGGCAGCCTCAACATGACTAATTAATTTATGACTTAGCATTATTTGTGAACCCGGCCGTGACTATTTATTCATCAAACTCTTTTTAAAATGCAAACTTAGAATATGTGAAATCAGTAAAAGAAAGTCCCAAGACAAAATTCCTTTGATCACTAGAAATGGGGTATGGTGGAGGTTGAGGGGCCTAAGTCAACAGAAACACTCCGTGTATTGCAAATTAATAATCCTTACAAAGCCAACCTTTAAAGTATGCCAGCACAAATATCCCAAGGCTAAAAATTTGCTAAGCAGCAAATGATGAAGCAGTCTTGTTCAAATTAAGGGCATTTGATAGGTTTGCCCCATGAGAAGCTTCCTAGGAATCTCATCAATGCCACCCTGAATTCTTATATGAAATATGTATAGTTGTAGCCGCTTTGTCTTATTGGTTAATAGTTGCTTACCAACTTGACTATTACATCATGACTAAAGTTTATATTGAATTCATTGTAATTACTGTGCCATGAAAGCAGTTAATAGATTATTGTTTATCATCCACAGCCTGTAATACAGGTGGCTGTAAGTGGAATAAACGAACAAACAGAAAATAAAACAGAAAATCAGCCCTAGATCCTGGTTCATAGAATCACATAGAACACATAGAACCACACAGAAAGAGTGCTCAGAAGAGCAACAAAGTTGATTAGGGGATTGGAAGCTAAAACATATAAAGAACAGTTGCTGAAATTGGGTATGTCTAATTTAATGAAATGAAGGACTAGGGGTGACATGATAGCAGTCTTTCAATATCTCAGGGGTTGCCACAAAGAAGAGGAAGTCAAGCTATTTTCCAAAGCATCAGAAAACAGAAGCAGCAATGAATGGAAAGTCATCAAGGACAGAAGCAAAATAGAACTAAAGCGAAATTTCCTGGCAGAACAATTAATCAGTGAATGCTCCAACACTGCAAGACTTTAAGAAGAAATTGGACAACTATTTGTCTGAAATAGTATAGGGCAGTGATGGCGAACCTATGGCACACGTACCACAGCGGGCACAGAGTCCTCTCTGTTGGCACGCGAGCCAAGCCGCCCCAGCATTGTCCCAGAGCTAAGCATGCTCAGAAAGAATACCTATGATGATGTCATAGGCCCCTGCGCATGCTCAGAAAGAGAGTAGCGGTGCCAGGCAATGACATCAACAGGGCCCTGTGCATACTCAGAGAGTAGTGGCGCCAGGCGATGATGTCACAAGCCACGACTCATTAGCTGTGACTTGTCCGGCCACTTGGTGCCTAAAAGGTTAGCCATCACTGGTATAGGAGGGGGGTTGGACTAGAAGACCTCCAAGGTCCCTTCCAACTCTTCTATTCACTGAGAAACAGACACAATTGAACAGATACCATCATCAGGGGGTAAAATATATAAGCCATGTTGAAGGCATGTTTGAAGGCTCCCCCAGCCTTGCAAAATGTTGAATATCCTGGTCCACAGTGCTCTGGAGCTACACATGAGTATTCGGAGTTCCGTTCAGCATGCAGGTCAACCACAGATGTCCAGAGACTGATCCACATTAAAAGGAATTCCCTGATTAGCTCAACCCATGCTTGAAATGCAATGCAATTCCAGAGATATTGGAATCCCAGCTTGTTTCCATCAGCTGTGTTGCTGCTCAACAGTTTTTCGGTTTCTAACTTTGCTGGGCTTCCAGCAAGGAATTCTTTGCAGCCACCTTATGGGCAGTTGGGAAGGAAATTTCCATGGTGCTTCCCATTGCCACCACCCCCATATGCAGTTGCCAAGGCAACAGGTTTTTGTCCTTTTTTCCCATCTCCCTTGAATGCACCTCATTCATTGACCCTACTATAGCCCGGCACAGTGAACAGCGTGATGCAAAAAACAGCACAGAATCCTTTGCTCTGGAGAAAAATTGTATGAGTCCAAGAGATCAAAGGTGGCGCAGTTCCTAGTCTAGCATCCCAATGCGATTTTCTTAACCCAACGCTGACGCTGGTCCTAGAGACTGAAAGACAGCAGCTTTCGCCAGAGTAACGCAAACAACTGTTTTGCTAATCAGGGTCCCTAACAGGACTTAAGAATCATGAGAGATGAGAACGGTCTAGAATCAGGGAAGGAAATACGGTATCCCTTTCCCCCACCCAAGGCTCAGTGGAATAGGTTGTTCTGCTTATGGCAGAAATTAAATTGTACTTTGCAAGAATTCCAGCATCTAACCCTAGTTCCCAATTACCCATACCGCATATCGATAGGAAACCTTAGATTCTACAATCTCGGCATGGAAGAGAAGAATGCCCTTCCTACTGAAGGTAGCAGCTACCCGCTGGACCCAGCTCTTTCCTACCAAATCTTTATGCACCAATTGTTCCAAGATGGGTTGTCGAAACAGTCTTACTAATTAGCAGGTTTCTTGCATCTGACACACCAGCTCTATCTACAGCAGCCTGTGATCCTAGGGGTGGGTAAAGGTTGCCCTCTGTATAGGAAACCAAGTCATGCTGGAGCAATTCTTGGTTCCTTTGGACTGATTTATGCCTCTGAGGCCACGAAGTATCTTGGAAGAAAGGGTAAAAGGGCTGCATTAGCAAATGCTTTTTATTCTCTACTTTCTCTCTACATGTTTAGCAAAAGAGAAGCAAGCTCTAAGCTGCTTCATTCGAAGTCCCCATCCTTGTTAGATAAAGGTGTTGCCCATTTTCTCCCAACTTAAAGGACAGCAAAACACAAATTCTTCCAAATTCCAAAATGTCATCTCCTAAAAGGGCTGTGGAGAAATGCGACTGGATTTTCAATACCTCTTCAGTACAATTTTTTTAAAAAATGTGCCAGACATGTGAATTCAGCAAGATTAACATCTACGCAGACAGCAGAAATTACACAATTCCCAAGCTACAAACTCCTCTGAGATCACTCTACAAAACACACACATTTTCTTGGATCGTTTCTGCCACTGCTCCGGTTCAGTGCCAGTTCTTGCCACCAGCAATGTCTGGATCAAATACTGATGAATGAACCAGGCACAAGGGCATCTGCACAGTGCTATTGCACATCAAAGCTGGAAAATAAAAGCAAGTACAACGTGAAGCACAGCATGAGTGCAGGAATTCCCATAGGCTTTTCAGTGTGAAAAAAATCAGAGCTGATAAGTATTGACACATTCTTTGAAAAGCCACTGGCCTGCCCCTCCAACTCCAGAAGATGGAAGCAGAAAATCCATCATTTGCAAAGGCAATACTGGCATTGCAGTCTCAGGTTTGATGAACTAAGGATGGCAGTCTCCGTTCCTTCCCAAACCTCTCACTCATCTTGGATTTCTTGAAAGCTGCCTATTATTTTCACCCAGCCACCAGAATTGTAGGAAAACATGGACCTTGTCATGTGTTCCTAAAGAGTTTGGACTGCCTCAGTGTTTTTATGCTGGGTTTCAAAGTGGTGTCTTTAGGTTGGCAGGTTTAAAGAATTCCTCCGTGGCTTGGGCACTCAAAGCAGACTGGCCCTGCATTTTAATCTGGTGGCACAAAGAAGAAAAGCTCTCCAATCCAGATGGGGTTTAAAGCAATAGCTTGTGGTTAATTTCGTGCCACCTGCTCAGGATAGAACAAGACTTCTCTTGACATGGTCATCTGGGTGGGATTGGGGGGGGCTCCTTTTTGGTGCCAGAAATTCCGATTATCAGCCTTTACGGAACAGGGGGAAAATCCTTTGGTCGGATTTCTCCTCTTGTGTAATCATTCTAGGTAAGTGCTTATAAATACAGCGGTACATTACACACTATCCAAGCAAGTAACCAAATTCAGTACTCCATTGTGTGAAATCTAATCTAGGTCAATCTTTTCCTTAATCATATTTCACCATAGTGATTATTAGATACGGGAAATCTTCCAGATTAACTATCCTGTCACTTTAGGCAAGACCTAAACTATCTAACTTACTTTTTTAAAGTTCTCTGTAAGGATCATTGTTCCTCTTAACCAGACAATTACTTTTTGTGTTCATTTCTAGTGGTTATATTAATTGGAGATTTAGGAAAGACTACCCAAGCATTTTATTCCTGAAACACCTTCACAACTGTATTGCATTATGAGTATTTGTTTTACTGCCCTTATATATAAATACAACTTATTATGACCTCAACAGTCACGTGAATTTATTAAGTTAAAAAATTGAGGAAAGAGGAACCATTATGTTTACAAACATACAAGCATAAAAAAAATCATCTGCAAAAAAATTAATGCAATCAGAATTTAAAATTTTCCTTGACAATTAAAAGTATGAGCAACTCTGAATCTTCTTGCATTTTTCAATTGTATAAACAAACTTAATTAATCAAGGAAATAATGCCATGCGGCTTTCTTCCACTTGAAAGTCAAATGGTTACTTGGATGCTTCAAGGACATGCAAGCTGGATTTCCATTTCAATAAACCTACCAGTTGTTTACTATAGTCCAAAGTATTCATCTTAGTAAATTAGCATTAATGATGCAGCAGATACAAAAGCAGTTATATAGGACATCATATAAAATCTAATTCCACTAGGATCGTTTAAAGGAGCTCTGCCTCTATTATTATGAGGAAGAGGTATTTGTGTATTCTCAGAAATGATAAGAACTGATAAGGGGAATTTAGTCCAGCCTAGCAACTAAAGCCTCAAAAGTTAGTCTTCTCGGGTCAGTTAAATAACCTGAAAAGAAATAACACCTCCAGGTACCAGCAGAATATGACTACAGTACTTCCAAGATGACTTCAATTAGAAATTTGCACTAAGAACAGAAATACAGCCTCTGAGTCTCCACTTCATCTACCTGACCTTTTAAAAGGCCAACTGTCCAGAAAGGTTCAGAATTATTACCAAAGGTCCAAGTGACAGCTTTTAGAAGGCAAAAATGAGCTGTTGCAAAAAAAATCAGCTTGAAGACAATTGTCTTACACAGGCCCATGAGAACATAAACAACACTAATCAGCACAACATGGTTTCAGAGCACCTGCAAGGGAAGGCAAAGGGCAAGAAATCACATGCAGATACTGCATGACATTTCAGCCATGATGGGAATGATACAAATTATATAATTTGTATTATCTGTGTAACATTACCATACCTTCCACTGGGTGTCCAATTCAGAAATCATCTCTAGTCCAAGCTAAGCTCCAAAGTAACTGAAACCCTGCACAGCTTGTGTGTGTACATACTTCTCACATACAAAAAACCTAGCAAACATCAGCTAAGAAAGCTAGATTCCTTTTGTCATATAACTTGATCTGGGGTGTTAATATCAAGGTTATATTTTTTTAAATGACTCAACAAAACATTTTTAATCACAGCATCTCCGTGTTAGTAATTTCTGGATAACTAGGAAAGTCACAGAAACCTGCTTAATTATATTCTGGTTAGAGTCAGACATCATCAGAACAGTATCCAAACCTAACAAAACAAATGCTACTAAAAATGGAGTTAGCAACTCTGGAAGAAACCAGCTTGTTGCAAATTTAATCTATATAGTTCAGAGTCCTTGCTATGAAGAATTCAAAACTTAAAATACAAGAGAACTTTATATGGAGGTTGTTATAAGTAATACAATGTACCACCATTATTTTATTATCAGTTTTAAAATTCAGAGCAAGTTAAAGAATAGTAAACATGCCATAATTTTAAATTCTTCTGATCTTTAAATTCTTCAAGACAGTAACTGGCTTAAGCAACATTTTGTAAGATTCCTAGACAGTCGGGTATTAGAGTTGGGGCTAGGCAAGTCCAAATTTGAGACAAGATTACTGACCAAAACCCCCACAAACTCAGTGCTTAGCTTATTTTTAGAGCAATTTTATCTGCAAAGATTACAGATGAATGTTTTCATCATATTAAAACAAACCAGAATACTTAAGTTTACAGATGAACTTTTGCAAGGACAAGAACGTTGGACTTCACAGACACATTCATATGGACTTTGTGGCAACAAGATGGAAGTTCTTGCTATCTCTGGGATGTTTTCCCTACCTCTCCACTTATAGCAGAAGTATTTCTTGGAGGTTTCTCATCCAAGTACTAGGCAGCTCCAATCCTGTTAGCTTCCAAACTTTGTCATGGCTGAGATACAAAAACCAATAAACCATACAAAGTATGAAGGAAAGAATTAAGAGAAGGAAAGAAGAGGTAAATGGTCCAATCTAGCATCATATCTATGAAGACTTAAGAGGCATAGACAGCATTTGTGGCAAAGGATGGAGTTATATATAACATTAGAGCTGAAGCACAAAGCAGAAATAAGAATCATGAGCTGGAAAGCCCAACCAGATATTCCCAATAAAGACTGCAAGCAAAGCAATTATCTAAACCTGTCTACTGACGGCTGGCTGCAATTACTCATGCTTCACTTTTATCTAGTGAGGAGCCACATTGAGGAACATTGCTCTGCTCCCTTCTGTGGGCATCTAGACCTGGGACTTGTGATCCTTCATCTGACTGCTCCAGCTGAACAGGAGAGGCCTGTGGCTGATCAGCTTCAATTGAATCCTGGCTTATTGCTCCTGAGGCTGTTCATTCTGAAGCACAGGCTCAGCTGGAGCACCACTGTCAGACTCAGGATCAAAGGCAGATTCTGAATCATGACTTTCATGCATATTTGCATATTTCTCACGCCTTGAAGCACGGCTCAATTTCCTTTAATGGGTTTATTCTCATGACACATCTTTTTCAGCCAAGCGGTAAAACAAGGCTTACTTCTCTTTAATGGGGCTTATTCCCTGGATAAACCTAACCCAACCTTAAGGAGGCAGGATTATAATGATCTTATCCCACTTTTTTATACGAAACTGGAGGCAGTGAACATACATAACAAGAGCTACTTTGGTTTAGTACAACCATGTCCAACCTGCAGCCCACGGGCAGCATGTGGCCCAGGACAGCTAGTAATCCAGCCCCACAAGATAATAAAAAGTAAAATATAAAGGAAGTTTGTTATTTATATAAATCAAATATTATATATCTTATATGCAGCCCAAGACAATTCCTCTTCCCTCAATGTAGCCCAGGCAAGCAAAAAGGTTGGGTAACCATGGTTTAAAAGTGGTTCAGGCACCAGACTAAGAACTGAGAGAGTTGAGTTCTAATCTCAACCTTAGGCATGACAGTGACTCTTTCAACCCAACTCCCCTCAGATGGTAGTGGCTTTGGGGGGAAAGAGGAGGAAGGAGGAGTATGGATAGTCTTCAACTTACGACCACAATGTAGTCCAAAATTTCTGTTGCTAAGTGAGACATTTGTTACCTCATTTTATGACCTTTTTTGTCAGAGTTGTTAAGCGAATCCCCGCAGTTGATAAGCTAGTAACTCCGTTGTTGAGTGAATCTGGCTTACCCATTGACTTTGCTTGTCAGAAAGTCACCAAAAGTAGATCACATGATACTGGGACACAGCAACAATCATAACTATGAGTCAGTTGCCAAGCATCCCAATTTTGATCACATGACCATGGGGATGCTGCAAAAATCATAACTGTAAAAAACACATGTGATTTTTTCCGTGTCATTGCAGCTTTGAACGGTCACTAAATGAACTATCACTAAATGACTACTCGTATTAGACACGCTCTCGGTCTCCAGTGGTCTAAACGTGTGATAAAAATAAATACTCTTGCCTCCCATTTTTTCCACAACAGAATCAGAATCAGAATTTATTTTGCCAAGTGTGTCTGGACACACAAGGAATTTGTCTCCGGTATACATGCTCTATATCTACATACATACAATAAACAAACTGTGATAACAATCATAAGATACATTCATAATCATAAAGTACATTCATCTTGTCAATTACATGTAAGCATAAGATACATTCATAATCATAAAGTACATTCATCTTGTGTACACATAAGCATAAGATACATTCATAATCATAAAGTATATTCATCTTATCATGTACATATAAACTGCAATCAACAGACTGTGATCTTAATCATGAATACAATCATAATCATAAAGTATAATCATCAAGTCAAAATAGGGGTACTAAGTGAACAACTATTTTATATTGTAAGATGTAAGCAACAAGTTAATTTTCTTATAATTAAGAAATTGGGTAATAGGTAATAGGAAAGATGAGAAGGGTAATAATGATATATTCCTACTAGATAATTTAACAATGTTGTGTAAGTTAGTTATTTAGCAGGTTGATGAGATGGGGGAAGACACTATCCTTGTGTCTAGTTGTTTTGATTTGCAATGCCCTATAATGGCGTCCGAAGGGAAGAAGTTGAAACAGATTATGTCCAGGGTGTGAGGGGTCCATAATTATTTTCACCACTCTCTTTTGGGCTCGTTTGGTGTTGAATTGTTGAATTCAGTGTTGAATTGAGTAGCATAGAAGCTATTTGTACAGTGTGGAGAGATGCATACCTGTCTGTGACAAACAGACATCTGTCTTCTTTTCAACAGCCAGAGCAGGGGAGACTGATTCAAATAAATCAGCCAACCCCCAAATGCACTTTTATTGTCCTTTTGTGCAGAAGCTTTGAGCTATGAAGAGGTACAAAAGAAAGGAGCCGGTGTTAAGAGTCGGGCGTATCACTTCCCAGCAGCCGTTTGACGTAACTCGCACTTTGCTATTCCTCTCTCCTTTCTTTCACTCCCAGCTGTGAAGTTTGGCAGCATCCTGTAAAAGCAGTTGGATGAACTTTCATCAAAGATAAAGCAGGTGGATATAGTTGCTGCTCCTGCAGCAGCCAGTTCTTAAAAAAAGAAAAAACCGCCGAGACCTCTTGGTTCTGATGCCTATTTTCTTCAACGATTGGGAGAGCCCTGTAGCTTCCTTAGAAATATAATCTGCTAAATTCGGTGCAAGGTCATGTAACCCGATCAATGGGCTGAGAATGTGATTTAAACAGATCCAGTTATTTTTATTTTGGTGTCACCTTTGCTCTTTACCTTCTCTTTGTTAATGAAAGGCAACATCAGTCCCTTCCTCAGAAGGGATAAATTGGCTCCAAGCATAAGATAATAGAATAACAGAGTTGAAAAGGACTACTAATCCAGCGGTCCCCAACCTTTTGGGCACTAGGGATTGGATCCATGGAGAAAGGCTTTTCCACGGACCAGAAGGGGCATTGTTTTGCATGCTGCCTGCATCCCATGAATGGGGCTTGCTTGTTTGCGTGGACCGGTTGCTGGCATGCTGCGGACTGGTGTTGGTCCATGGATCAGGGGTATAAGTTCTCCTGATTGAACCCCCTGTTCAATCAGGAGAACTTATACCAGAGGTTTTCAACCTTTTTCAAGCTGCGGGCCCCAAAATAGGTTGTTGCTACATGGTGGACCTTATTCCCACAAATTCAACTAGCTACTAATTGACAATTCATGTATATTACTTTTTTCAATTTTTTCTTGACCTG
>JANHFO010001635.1:87752-109505 GCA_032468095.1 Pareas carinatus
TTTTATCCGGCTTGTAAAACGTGCTGTAATTAAAAAAGTCTCTCTCTTAGCGACCGGCCTGCATAGCCCCTAGGGTGGGGGCTGAAAGGCGGGAAAAAGGAGTATGTTACTCCCTTCTGTAATCAGAAAAAGGCAGGTGCCTCATAAATAAAAGCCATAAAAAAACAAAACTGCTAACAATTGCTCTAGGACCAGATTGCAATTAGGCAAAAGCAAATTCCAACAAATAATAATCAAAAGAATCCTGTGATTGGAACAGTCTGGAATTTTTTTTAAAAAAAAAATCTGGATCCAGCCTAAGCCCTTTGTGATTCTGCAACTTTGCAAAGTCTGGTTTTTTAAATCTACAAGGGCAAAATCACGCCCATCCTGCTGCTTGCTGGGATTTTATTTATTCTCGGAGAAAAGGATGCCAGTAGTAGTTGCTTTGAAAGGAAGTCACATGCCGGATTGTGCTTTTCCACCACCCCACACTCATTTCTTGGCTGCCAGCATCGATGTTTTAAAAGAATGTTTTTCAAACTGGGCAATTTTTTTTAAACAATACTTGGCCTTCAACTCCAATTATTCCCCAACCAGCAGGATTCTGGGGAATTGAAGTCCATATATCTTAAAAGTTGCCTAATTTAAAAAACAGTGGTACCGTTATCCAGAATATAAGACCTAACTGGAAAGTAAGTTCTAGCATGATTTTTCAGGATGCTCTTAATGTAAGCCCTATCTCAAAAATAAGTCCCAGTTAAGATTGGCAGCCAGATGGACGCATTGACTACTGTATTTCCCCCAAAATAAGATCTAACTGGAAAATAAACAGTAATGCATTTTTTGGAGCAAAAATTAATATCTGAGTCTGGTTTTTGGGGAAACATGGTAGGCAACTTCATCCAAAGTAAGTAAAATCTCCAGCTTTGTTTTATGTTTGTGAAGGTTTTCTGGCTATATAGAGAAGGACTTTATCATAGGAGTGTCTGCAAGGGTCTGAATACTGATCTGTGCAACGAAATCCCACAAATGCTGCCATTGTGTCTTTTGGGAGAGGGGGCAACATCATTTGCAAACATCAATGCTATAACTTTTAGATATTTGTATTTGGTATTTGGATGGCAAAATGCAATGGAGCAGTTGTGTGACATTGCTGTGCATGTGTTAATTGCACGGGGCATGGTTGTGGAAGTTGCTGATTTGCCATTTGTGTTCTTTCCAGATTTTTTTTAAACCTCCCTGCCCTCTGCCAGTCCTGAGTAGCATGGCTTAACCCTTGATGCCAGTTTTTCAAACTGGTCCTGTCACTTGTGTTGAGTTTCAGCATTGCAATACATTCCTAACTTGGAAAAGATGGAGTAAATCGGGTGTGGCTGACCTTTATAACTGTTAAGACTTGTGGACTTCAATCCCCAGAACTCCCATGACTAGCTGGGGAATTTTGGGGGTTGAGGTCTAAAGTCCTAAAGCTGGACAGGCCTGGAGTAAATTCTTGATACACAAACTTCGCATTTTAATATACAGTAGAGAGGATATGGACAAGTTCACAATGAATGTGGAAGCAGAAGCCCACTTGTACATGTCTGAAAGCACAACTTTATGTCACTGAGTTTATATGGCTTGTAATGTGATCCTGGTTCATTGTTCTGCGTTTGTTTGTTTTTTAGGGGAAACAAAACCTAGAGAGGCCAATTCAGACAAGGATTGCCTGGTCAGTTGCATTTAGTGGAAGGACGCCAGTAAGACCCTCCTAACAGCAATTATTGAGACTTGCTTAAGAAAAGTCAAAAGGAAATCCTCAACTTACACTTATCAACCGTGCAAAGGTACAACAGACCCTGAAAAAAGTTTGTGACCTGGATTTGAAGTTCCAACATCAATGTCCCTCTTCTGCAGTCACATGACTACATTTTGGGCACTCGGCAACCATCCTGCATTGTCAGAAACTTGCGTTCATTTCTGGTTTCTGGTCAAAAATGTTCCATAGTGAACAATGAGTTCATTTAATGACCACAGCAAAAAAGGTTGTAAAATCACGCACGGTCACACACTACCTTAATTTACAACAGTCGTAAACAGCAGGTTTAATTATGGTTGTAAGTCGAGAACTACCTATATTCTCAATTCTGTTATAACTAAGAAAAGTTCATTAAATCACAGAACTGCCACTATCCCTCTCCAGAGAGGTTTTGTTCTACGCCCTTACAGAAAACGCATTCCCCTTCACCCTGAAATTTAAAGCACCTGAAGTCAGGAGGACAATCTTGTGTCAAAATTGCTTTTTATTTAAAATTATACCAACAAGAATCCAACCCTTTCCCGTCTGAGTTGACTGAGCATCTTAAATAAAAAAGTGCATAGAAAATAAACAGGTTTAGAAATTTGTACAACTATTTACATCCTCCTGGGTTTGATGTATTTTTTTTCTTTAAAACAGAGAATCATCTCGGAGGAGGGAGAAAAACCACAAAATTTAAAAGTACAAAATAAAAGATTGTTCTCGCCCCATAGGATTGGGGAGGTGGGGGGGGGAGAGGAGGAAGGGAAAGAGGTCTATGAAGCAGAAGGGCGCAAAAAACGAGGCGATTCTTCCCACATTTGCCCTGGATCTCTGCGTCTCATAATTTCAAGCCAAAAAAAAAAAAAAAGACCGAGCTGCCGCTAAGAGCTTTCCCTCATCACCCACAACGCGGGCATCACTGATGCTCTTTGGAGGTGATTGAGGCCCTTGGAGTCAGGTGCTTCAAGGAAGTAGAGGGACGAGTCAGCAACGCAGCAGCCCTCCAAAAAGTTATGCCATGATTAAACTCCCCTCCATCCCACCCGGCACGGCCTCCCGCTGAAGAGGCTGGGCAAGCGCATGGATTTGGAGAGTCAGCTGGGGGACCCCCAGTCTTCAATTGAGGAAGCGACGGCAGCGCTTTGCTCCACAGTTGCAAGGGAGTTTGCTGCCGGCGTCTTCGAAGGGGAACTTGTAGTCGTAGGTGAGTTCTTCGCCCCGGAAGATCCGACGCAGGGCGAAGATGACAATATGCTTCTGGCCTTCGACGTGGATGACGCGGGAGTAGCAGTTGGGCTCGCAGGAGTGGTTGATGAAGCGGGCAGCGTTGCCGTGCATTGTGGCATCCACCACGTCAAAGTCGTCGATGCGGAACATGTAGCACCCGATGCCCTGTGGAGAAAGAAAGGAGTTAAAGAGGGGGCCTCAGGGGAGGATCCATGGAGCACAGGGTGGAATTGTTGGATTCTTGATTGTGGAAAATTTGGGGCCCCAGTCCTCGTGAAGGAGGAGAAAAGTTGGAAATGAGTTCCACCCAATGGACAGAAAGCTTGAAAGGTGAACCACAAGCTTGTAGGGATAAGATTGCCTAACTTGATAATAATAAATGCCTGCAGGACGAGAAGCATGCTCAGAGAATATCAAGAAACCATCAGAGCTAAGTGGAGAACACGTTGGCAACATGTCTATGGAGACCCTCAGTCATCCAGGCCATGGTTGTCCCAAAGGTGTTTTTTCAAGAGGCAACTCAACTTTCTTTGTTTTTCCTTGAAGACATTTCACTTCTCATCCAAGAGGCTTCTTCGGAACTCAAGAAGCTTCTTGGAGGAGAAGCAAAATGTCTTCAAGGAAGAAACAAAGTCCAGTTGCCTCTTGAACTAGCACCTATGGTATGGGTTGGTCCTTCCTTTCCAGCATGCACCCACCCCTTCCTTTACCGTTCCTTCATCAGCACTACCTTGCTGTCGTAGTACTTTTCACGCTTATCAGTGAGCACCGAACGGATGACAATGCCGGAGTACTCAATCACCATCTCGCCTGCGTCGATATTGCGCTTGCAGAACAGGCCCCGCCCATGGATGGCTGACCTAAAACCGAGAGAACATATGACAGATGAACACTAACCAAGGGGATATGAATTAGCCCAGGGAACTGGCAGGACTTTTGCTTTCTGAGATCCTGAAACAAATACAGAACACAGCTTTGCCTACGCTTTGTCTGAAGGACTTAAACAAGTGGTGATTTGGAGGCTAAAATATATGAAGAACGGTTGCTGGAACCGGGCATGTCTAATTTAATGAAAAGAAGGACTGGGGGTGACATGATAACAGACTTCCAATATCTCGGGCTGAGAAGGAGTCAACCTATTCTCCAAAGCACCTGAAGGCAGGACAAGAAGCCATGGATGGAAACTAACCAAGGAGAGAACCAGCCTAGAACTAACGAGAAATTTCATGATGGTGAGAACAATTAATCAGTGGAACAACTTGCCTCCAGAAGTTGTGGGTGCTCCTCCCTTTGAGGTTTTTTAAAAAGAGATTGGAAAAACCATTTGTCTGAAGGGCATAGGGTCTCCTGTTTGAGCAAGGGTTGAACTAGAAAGCCTTCAAGGTCCCTTCCAACTCTATTGTTCTGTGATCCCCTTGAAACATTTACCTGTACACTCCCACAGCCTCTTTGGAAGTTTTCTTCAGGTGCCGAAACCTCATGGCCATGGGTAGCTCCAAGCTGGTGGCCCGCCTAAGATACAATAGATCACATCAGGCCCAAAACCACAACCGCAAGATTGGCTTTTTCAAAGCTATTACACAGGATCTTGTGAACGGGCAGAAGATTTGGTGCAGAAAATATCCCTCCCCTTTTTAGAGCAATACCTTTGTACAGATGTGACAGAAATATTATTTTTAGGGGTACAGGCCCTTCAGCCTCTTAGTGTTATTGGCTAAAGAAGAAAAAGCACAGGGTTTTTTTAAAAAAAAGTGTACATGGTTCATATATCATCCACCTCGAATTAAAATACAAGCCATCAATAATTGGGATGTTGTAGGCTCTTTAGTAATAGATACTGGGTTCAATCTAGGTCTAATTATAAGTTATCATGTAGCTCTATTGTAATCAAATCTAATCAAGAATTAATTAACCTGATTTCAATGGTTTTTCTCTCATGAATAAATCTTTATCGGCAATGAATGCCATAAAATCTGGAAAAAAGATTGGTGGCTTGCAAAATCGTCGAATTTAAAACATTAGCGCATTCCTCCTTTATAAGGAAAATGAATAGCCAACTCCCTACTAACAATTGACTTGCTCAACAGGTGGTTAGTAAGACGGTCAAGGGATCCTAGCCCTAACAAACTTAATGAGATAAGTGGAGTGTTAAAGTAAATGCACCCAGCTGCCAACATTTCTGTAACAACTCTTCCCTCCCCGCTTTCAATGAGCCTTATGATGAGAATTGGGTTTTCTTGGTTGTAAACAGCTGCTGGGCAGGGAATTGCCCAGCACAAAAATCATGACACAATGAAACAGGGAAGTTCTCTTTACCTAGTGGATTTCAGCTGCACTTCATCTTCTTCTTCATCATAAGGGCCACCCTCAGGAAGTACACGGTGCTGAGATGCTAAGAAGTTGAACATGTCAAAGGTGCATTTTCTGAGGGAGAAGAAATAAAGGATGAGTCGGAACCCAGATGGATTTTCTGCCCTTTCTTCTTTCAATCGCCGTTTTGATCTACACTAGGGATGGTGAACCGAGTGCCCAAACTGCATTTACAACCAGCCCTCCTCCTTACAACCCCAGCAGCCTTCCTGTGGTCAGTGTTCATAATCGGGGCGCTTGGCCATCGGTTCGTGTTTATGGCAGTTGCTGGGTCCCAGAGTCACATGATCCGAGATTTGAAACCTTCCCAGCTGTTTTACAAGAAAAGTCCACGGAGGAGCCAAAAGGGAAAGTCCCAAATACCAATCGTGTGAGGTTTTGTTTAACAACTGTGGCAAAAAGATCGCAGAATCTGCTAAACATTGAATTTTCCAGCCCCAATTATGGTCACAAGGGTTGAGGAGCACCTATATTAGCTACTCCCCTGTCCCGAGTAAAAAGGAAAGTTATTCATCCACCTGACATAGACTTCAGCCCGGGCGCAACCGTGAGGATTGAGAGGCAACTCCTCTTCCTCGCCTTCATGCTGGTGGTATCGGAATTTATACTTGTGGCAGGCCTTGGCGCCATACAGCTGCTCCACCAGGAAGATGACAGCATCGTGATGCATCCCCAACAGTCTCACTCCATTCATTCCTGGAAGGAGAAACAGATTCGTGGAATTTAGCACCCAGGCCTGATTCCAAGGTATCCTGCTTTCACACACACACACACACAAAAAAAGCCTAAAGCTACGCTTATCCATCTTTCCCTCTTAATAGTTTATCCCTTTTAACTAGAAAATGCTGCACAATCCTAACCAGTATAGAACTTTAACTACCTGCAAAGGACAGGTGTTTGAGCCGGGCATTGGTGCGAGTTTCCTGGACCTTCTCAATCACTGCTTTCCAGGCACCTGAATGGACAGGACAAAAACGAGCTTGAGGAGAGGGCAAGACGATTCACCGCACGTGTAATAACCTCTCAGTGTTAACAGCTGGGCAGAGGGAAACCTGGGGTTCTTCTAGGAACTCCAAAGGATTGTCCAACAAGCCTACCCTGACTGCCAGCGGCACCCCGAGAAAATTCAACCCATCCGGTACTAACATCCACCATTATCACCCAGCCGAATGGCTCAAGGAAATTCTGCCACGGCTGGCTGGTGGTCTTCTCCTCACCATCGATGCTGTCAGCCTGCACTTTAAAGCCATCTTCGCTGGAGATCTCAAAACTCAAGTGGGGCTGCGTTTTGCGGGGCATCTCATTCTCTTTGTCCTCCTGTTTCAGATTGTCTTCATCTGAGCTGGAGAGATCACCTAGGGGGTCACAGAGGCGTAGTGTGAATTGGGGAGGGTGCATGGGGTGTGCGAAGAGGCACCAGGAGGTGAAATGCAGGTCCAGGAGGATGCACAAGGATTAGGCCGAATGGCTGTTCCAAGACCACCTCTTAAATTTTATGGGCAAGTGGGGATTTGACTTCTCAGATCTTGATTTAAAAGCTATAATTTTCACACTAGGCTGCTGATCGCCAGGGTTTACGTAAAAATGGCCATTTCCATTTAGGGCCACAATAAAGATTTGATGTGAATATCCTTGAACATATTTATTGGGAACCCGATGTTTTATCTTGATGAGCCCTTTCCCCAAACCAGATGGAAACCGGGGGCTGCTCTACCTGCATATCTGTGCCAGACGTGTTCCAGGATAGATTTTTGGACCCGATCTGGGGATCCAGGGTGGGAATGCAATGCTGCCAAGGAAGGAGAATGCTCCATCGGAGACCTGCGGAGACATGGGAAACGAGAGATTCAGGGCCAGCAGCAAGCACGTGCCAGAGCTCCTGTAGCTTGAAGCCAACACACTTACAGCTCGTTTTCACTGACGACGCTCGCCTCCTCTTTGAATGCATCCAGGTTTACGACGCCCTGGGCTGTGGGCGTCTTCATCCGTACCCTCCCAATGCTGTAGGGCAAAGGGGCCGTTTCAATAGGTACACACACATACACAGACACGCTTGCATAAACAGACACTTGGTGCGAGGGAAACCGGTGCGATTTAAGCGGCTGATACAGAAGCCGATCGAGCCCCCAGATGGTATAGCTGTCTTCGGCCAATCATGCAGCTGCGAACAATTAAGGCTCCCAACACCCAGTGGCTGACTCAGACAAAGATCAAGGTGACTTGGAATGCTGCATTCCCTTCTCCCCTGATGTTTCAAATTGATTTATATTGTGATAGACAAAATGTGTATATACCACCAGAATGGAAAACATCTATTTACATCAAACCCATTTAGGTTCTCTTCTCCAAAATTGGTCCCAAGACTATTACTATTTACTGATTAAAAAAAATAGCCCAAGCTGTACAGTCACATAATAAAAAGCCTTTATGTTTCCCTCTTCCATGAAATGAAGGGTTTTTATTCACGAAATGGATACTGAGGGTGGGCTGGGAGGCACGGAAACTCCTCCAGGTACCCAGCTCCTGATTCCTTTAGAGCAGAGGTTTTCAACTTTTTTCAAGCTGCGGACCCCAAAACATGTCCTTGCTCCATGGTGGACCCCATTCTCACAAATTCAACCAAGGACTCATCGACAATTCATGTAGATGACTTCTTCCAAATTTTTCTTGACCTGTCTGTGGACCCCCCCTGGCAGCTTGTTACGGACCTCAGGTTGAAAACCTCTGCTTTAGAGTCTCAAAAACAAAACAAAAAAATGAAACAGAGGGGAAAACGGAAGGCAGGCAACAGGCTCTTGATGAGATCGGAATCAAATAAAAGCATCTAGAAAATCCTTGTAACTCTCGCTGGACTTCCCTCGTGCTCTGGGTATCGTATCACGGTAATTTGATCAGGAAATAATCCAGGCAGGGAGGATAAGTATGAACAGCTTCTTCTTGTCCATGATAGGTGGGTGAGTTAGAACAAGGTAGATCCTATTATTATTCTCCAAAGCACCAAAGGCAGGATGAGAAGTAATGGAGTGGAAGCTTGTTAGAGAGAGATTCAATCTAGTAGAAATATTCTGATGGGGAGAACGATTAATCCATGGAACAGCTTGCCTGCTGGAGTTGTGGGGGCTCCATCATTGGAAATTTTCAAAAATAGCCTGTACAACCATTTGACCAGGATGGTATAAGTCTCCAACACGGGGTTGGACTAGAAGACCTCAAAGGTACCTTCTTGATCTATGATTGTATGTCCTAAATGAGAGCTGGGAAGATACCCCACCAACTGCCTGCATTCAAACGACTCCCCTCCAGCCGCTTTTGGTGATGCCTGGAGCTCCGTCAAAATTGCGCCACTGGAAAAGTGAACTGCTATCTAACAGTGACGCAATGTATTCATGTCAGTTTTTTAAAACAGAGGTCTCCAACCTCGGTCCCTTTAAGGCTTGTGGACTTCAACTCCCAGAATTCCCTAGCCAGCTGGAAGTTGAAGTCCATAGGTCTTAATAGTGGCCAAACCTGTACACCCCTGGTCTAGCTCACGAGAGGCGCTAGATGAACGCTGGGCTAGCGCTCAGCGGAGAGAAGATGGACATCTGAAAACATGGATCTCACAGCTATTGTAGCATGATCTCCTTGGATCAGGGCACTCAATCTGCTGGGTCTTGTTAGAAAACCATGAGCAGTTTTGGTTTCAACACAGCGTCTATGCAACCAACATGGGAGGAACAGAAAAGGGATACCTACGTTAGCTATACTTACCCAGGACCCATTGTACTGCCAGAGATGCAATTGCTTGCCAAGCGATCAGGAGTGACCGTGGGGGACACAGGGGAGGGCTCCTCGTCATTAACGCCGTCCACTTTCATCTTCTTGACGTGCACGTTTCCAACAAAAGTGGAAACTCTCTTGACGCGGATGGCTGGGCGAGGGCCGGGCAAAGAGACCAAGCCAGGAATACTAAGCACACCGGAATTCATGGCGACAGGCTGAAGAAGACAAGTCTGCGGGAGTCCCAGGGAGGGCGTCACCAGAGCCGGGGTACCCAGCGCCAGCTGCCCACCACCAACAGCCTGAGATGTGGTGCCCATCACATTCATCATGGGTACCATGCTGAGCACTGGGCCCCGGATCGTCCAAGTGGGCAAGGGGTTAGGAGTCAGGCCCAGAGGCGCCCGCAGAATGACCGTGCCCAGGTTGGGAGCGGCGGACATCGGCACGGGGTTTGGTTTGGATGCCTGCTCCCCATCTTGAGGAGCCAACGGGCCTTCCTCGCCTTGAACTTTCATGCACACCTGGCCCAGCTTGTTCACCAGAATAAGCCTGGAGTTGGACTTCGGCACCTCAGGTCCCAGCACCGTCACTTCCGGGGTGGAGGGCACTTGGGCACAACCAAGGGTTAAGGTTGGCGCTGGATGCGGAGCAGGGCTGGGATGGGCTGGCTCAGTGCCGTTGAGGCTGGCAGAGGTAGGAGGTGCCAGCGGAAGCGGCATTGGGCTGAGGCAAGAAGGCGGGCTGGCCTTGCTCTCGGGGGCATCCATGTTTTTCAGCACAAAGTCCACAATGTCCGAGGGCAAGTCCTCTGGAGCCGGAGTGGGGCCGGTCAGCTCTCGCTCAACCCTGGGCTCGGGCTGCTTGCCCTTGGCGGAAGGGTGTCCCCCCGCTGCGTCCGCCTCACTGTCGGTGCCGTCATCTATGCCATCCAGCTGGTGGATATGGGGCAGTGGGAGGTCTAGCGGGTATGGCGGCAGAGGTGGGTCTCGGGTCACTACCGTGCGCGGGAAGCGGAAGTAGTGGCCGGCCTCTCCTTCCTCCTCACTCTCGCCATCGCCTAGCCCATCCAATTGGGGCAGGCCCAGGCTGGGTGAAGGAGGACACGTCCGGGGCCCTCCCAGCTCTTCTTCCTGGAAAGGCTCGTCCAGAAGGCTGTCATCAAATTCCAAGTCGGAGACATTGAGCTCAAAGGCCAGCTCTGGCGGCACAGGGGGGGACGAGGGAGGGGGTGAGGTAGCTACGGGCCGCTGCTCGTCACACCCGGCTGAGGTAGAAGGATGCCTGAAGCCATTCCCGGACGTGGGGTAGTCCAGGAGGGGTGGCATTGCCCTGAGAGAGGTGCTGGGGGGGCTAGTCCTGCTAGCAGGGGCTTGAGGTGGGAGCGGGGACCGGCGTGGGCGAGGGTTGCTGCTAGGTGACATGGGGCTGAGGCGCTGCGTGCGACGTGGAGGAGGGAAGTCGGGGTCACCCACAGTCAAGATATGATGGGACATGGATGATGCACTCCCTGCCAAAAAGGGGAGAGGAAGAGAAAAAAGGAGGTATTAAGAGGAGCAAAAGGCTGCAGGGATCTCTCCTGGTCTGAAGCGTGCTCTGGACCAGTGGTTGTCAATCTGGAGATTATTTGAATTTTTTATATAGTTGTATGGTTCCTGTGTCTCTCTATATATATATGTGTGTCTGTCTCTCATTCTCTCTGTATGTGTGTCTGTCTCTCATTCTGTGTGTGTGTGTGTGTCTGTATGTATGTCTTTCTCTCATTCTCTCTGTCTGTCTCTCTTTCTCTCTGTGTGTCTGTCTGTTTCTCTCTCTCAAGCAGGAACAAATATCACACTAAAATATGTAATACATAAAGAAGCTTCAATTATTTTGTATTAATTAAGCTAACTTTAATTTTGCTACAATTCAACATCATTTAAATTTTTTGTTATGATTAAATGAGCATTTATGATTTTGTTATAATTAAATAAGCTTTTTAAATTTTGTTATACTAAATCGGTGCCTTTTATATGAATAAAATGGAAGTTCTCTGATCATTATTTCACAAATGTATGTATCTTTTTTTAAAAAAATCACATTAGTGGTCTGTGGAATTTAAAATTATGAATTTAGTGGCCCCTGAGGTTCAAAAGGTTGGCGACCACTAATCTGGACACAAACCCTCAACCCCAGCCCAACTCCAGGTTCTGCCATACCTCTTCCTCCTACAGTTGGGATGGGTTGAGTCTAGAGTTGCATCTGACACGCAACCAACCCTGGATTGTAATCGAACACAATGAATGAACCTAAGCCATTGTGTCCCAATCAGAAAACTAAAAAGGAAAAAGGGGACCCCACCACATCTATCCTCCGTCCCTTGTTTTTCAAAGGCAGGATCCGCACCCTGTGGATGTGGGCCGCCAGACACTCACCGGGAGAAGGCAACGGGCGGGACGACACCCCACCTAGGGGCCGGCGGGTGGGGGAGTAGTTGGGCACTTTGATGCGAGCTCCAGTGAGGGGTTTAGGCTTGGATACAGCAGGCTCTGGAGGCGGCAGAGGTCCTGGGTTCTGTGCTGGAGAGTGGCGTTCCAGGGGTGGTCCAAGGGAAGGCGCCTCCTGAGGTGGCTTCTCTCTGAGGTTAGGATCTGAAAACAGCAAAGATGCCAGAAGTTGGACCCAGAAGCAGTGGAACCCAGAGATCTGAAATGGCTGAGGGGTAAGGACCTTAACCGGACTCTTGTTAGTGACAAGTTACTTGTAAGTTCAAGATAACAAACCTCAGGGTTTATGAGGCCACTCCAGATGTGGCTGACGAGAGAGTAAGGAAGATATCTTTGGCAGAAATATGCAAGAACCTAACCAAAGGGGGCTGATGCAAGTCCAGAACAACAAGATAATGAACTGATGATGTTACCTAATTTGGTAATGAAACGTCTGTAAGAAAACCACCAAATTCCAAGGACCACACAGCTCAACCCTCAGTTACTAATATTCTCTTCTATCAGTACCACAAGATACGAGGGCAATTCATAAAAAAAACCTCTGTTTTGTTATCAATGACAGACACTCGCAGATACAGAACTTTTATTATACACATTAGAAAACTACAACTTTGCATGACTATTCGACAACATCACCGTTCAAATGGAGGCCCCCGTCATCACGTCTTACAAGGTTTGAAATTCCGCCTGCAAAGAAATCTCCCTCCTGGGAATGAAGCCACCCTGGAACAGCATCGTGAAGCACATTGCCATCGTCGAAGCGGTGTGACGCAAGTGTCGGGGCCTGCTGACTTCCGGTGTGGCGTTGGCTCACAATAATGCTTGCTCACACACCACTAGACGCACTGAAGAAATTTTGGAACAGTTCCAACATTGGGATGTTTTTGATCATTCCCCCCTACAGCCCAGGATTGGGGCCGAGCGACTCTCTGGCTTCCTTCCCAGGAGGGAGATTTCTTTGCAGAAGGAATTTCAAACCTTTGTAAGACGTTATGACAAGGGCCTCCATTCGAACGGTGATTATGTCAAAAAGTCATGTCATGTTGCAGTTTTCTAGTGTGTATAATAAAGTTCTGTATCTGCGAGGTTCTGTCATTGATATAACCAAGCAAATGTTTTTCCAGAATTCCTCTCATATTTGGAAGGGGCACAGGCAGATGCCTCCCTAATTCACTGGAGTATAAGGAGGAGGAGGAGGAGGAGGAGGAGGGACAGTCCAATCAGACCTCTTAGAAGTTCCCATCATTGGGAAACACTGATCTAGTAGGGAGAAGGGCTGCATAACTATCCAATAAGTTTGTTGAACTGACTCCAAGCCTCTGTCCCTCATCGTTAAGGAGGACATTGAGGGATGCAGAAAACCAGCTGCCACGTTTCAGCGTGAGACGCAAAAGCAAAATAGTCTAGAAAAAAAAGACCCAGATCAGACTTACCTACAGGAGCAGCAGGACTGTGCACAATAGTGTGGTTCTCTTCCTGCATTCCTGAGGCATCTGGCTCCTCTTGGCTCAGCTTTGGCCGATACTCCAGGACCCGGCATGTATATTGGCACCGCTTACGGGCATCCACGGTGCTCCAATATAATCTGGAACATCTGGTGGGGGATATGTTCAAAGGGGAGCTGTAGCTCCTTGGTCTAAGCAGCAAGGAGGCCTAGGGACCAGGCACCTTCCCGCTAGGGAAGAAGGGGGCCAACCGGCAAGCCCTCATGCTTTTTTGGGGGGGAGGGGATTTCTCCTAAATACTATTGCTGAAACTTGCCGCATGGTTTCCTGCTATCAGGAGAGAGGGAGAATAATTAAAGATTATAAACGAACCTTAAGCTTGCTTTAAGTCCGAAGACCCCCTTAAAGTGCTTTAAAAATCAAGGATCTCCAACATGCCACAAAACAGGAAGGGGGAGGGAGAGGTTTTTAATGAAAAATCCTGGCCCTACTCCATCAGGGGGGGAAAAATCTCCCATCACCTGCTACCAAAAATGTGCCCTTCCTTGTCTTAAAGGAGCCATTGCCCTTTTCCAACCTCAGCGGATAAAGATGCTGAGATTGTCGATCGGAAGGGAGCCCCCGTGACTCGCCCCGGCTTCTGCCCACCTAGCAGTTCTAAAGCACGTAAAAATGCAAGTAGAAAAACAGGGACCACCTCGGTGGGAAGAGAACAGTGCTCCATGCGCTTCAGGCATGTAGTCATGCCGGCCACATGACCAGGGGGACGTCTTCGGACAGCGCTGGCTCTTCGGCTTTTGAAATGGAGATGAGCAGCGCCCCCTAGAGTCGAACACGGCTAGCACACATATGTGTGTGGGGGGGAACCCTTATCTTTTTTACCCTCTAGAGGTGTATGGCTACGTCTTCCAGCATCCTAGCTAATGTGGCCATTCAGGGCGCCTTTTAGCGGCTGAGTGAAGAACAAGCATCTTTAGCTAGCACCCTTCCTATACAGGTGGTCCTCGAGTTATGACCACAATGCCGTCTATCCACCATGGTCGTAACTCCGGGTGGTTCTAAAAGGGACTGGTCACAGGACCAACCCGATTTTATGACCTTTGTTGCGGCAGTCGTTAAGCGAACCCACAGTCCTCAAGCAAGCCAGCAAAGGCTAGGTTTTTTTTTTTACAAAACGCAGTCAGGCAACTGCGGCAGATGCCCGTGGATCGAACCCGGCGTCAACATTCTGGCCCTCCGCGATCCCACCGAAGAATCGAATACGACACGCAGCCGACAACTTGGAAGTAGATACTCACTGGTAGCCCACGGGCAAAAGTCGTCCCTCACACTCGGACAGGTCCGTCAGCATCCCCAAGCTATCGATCTTCATGGAGCCTGGCAGCAGAGACAAGATTTGGGAAGCGTGTTAAGGCTTCGCCGAGCAGAAGAAGATCCAAGAGGCTTCACCAACCGGGCAAAAGTCCCTGTGAAATGCTGCTGTGGGGACTCTCTGGTTTCCTTGCCCCCAAGAAGGTCCCGCTGGGTGGTGGCCCATGGAAATAAACGGGGGCAGGATGAGAAGGACGGGCCGGGGCCTTCCACCTTCGACTAGCCAGGCTGGTAACGCTGCAGAGCAAACAGGGAGGCAGGGAGCTGCCTCGCAGAGAGTCGGACCGCTCGTTCGTCAAGCTATGGTTATCGCTCTATGCTGACTGGCAGACGGCCTCCCAGGTGTCAGGCAGGGGACTCTCCCAGCCCTACCTGGAGATGATGGGACTGAACTTGGGACTTTCTGCATGCAAATCAGCTGCTCTACCACTGAGCTACAGCCCTTCCTGCGAAAAGAACATAGGAAGCCGTCTTCAACAGAGTCGGTGCCCTCTGCCACCCTACTCGACGCTACCTGCACTTGCTGGGAGTCTCTCGAGGTGGCAGACAGGGGGAGCGTCCCAGTCTTATCCAAACATGCCAAGACGGATGCTCGGCAAGCCTCTCCCCCTTTGCAATGGGCCCCGATCCCTCCTCCCCCCTCACATTCCCAACTAGCGACCATCACCCACAAAATTACACAAAATAATATACAGAGTAAAAGAAGAACACCAGTTCCTGGGTAGTCAAAAAACTGAAAGAAAGGGTGGACGGGGTATAATCCCAGGCAGACATTTAAAGGGATCGGTCAGAGTATCCGTGGTCTGGAATGTCTGCATGGATACAAGTCAGTCAATGGGGGACTGTTTAGTGATTGCTATATAAGGGTCTGGGCGTGGCCCAGCTTGTAATTTATTTATTTATTAGATTTATATACCGCCCTTCTCCTGAAGGACTTAGGGCGGTGTACAATTAACATAAAGTAGGGGAAACCAAAACACTCCTGTGCCTGTGTGTTCCCGTGTACGTTCCCAGTTTGGCTCTCTGGTGTGTTGCTGTGTTAACTACCGCTCATTGCTTCCCCATATATATAAACTTACAGAATCCTGCTACGACCAGTTATTTGTTTGTGCTTCCTGGAATTAATGTCTGCTAAATGTTCTGACAGGATCCATGTCTTTATTTGCAAATATTTGGGGACTGTTATATTTGTGAGACTATTATGATCTAAAAAGAAATTTCAGGATAGGCTACACACAAATTTTTAAAAAATGGCTAAAAGATTAAAAAGGGTCAAATCACATGCAATAAAATCAAGAGGGACTACAGCGTGCTACTGGCTAAAATTGGAGTAGTTTTAAAAGCCCAAATGAAAAGATCTTAGCCTGGAACAATACAGTGCACCTTCGGAAGGCGATTTCATAATTGAGGAGCTGCCACAAAGAACGGCTGCTTTTCTGTTCTTCTCTATATAGCAATAGCATTTAGACTTATATACCGCTTCATAGTGCTTTACAGCACTCTCTTGAAGTGGTTTACAGAGTGAGCCTCTCGCCCCTAACAATCTGGCTCCTCATTTTACCTATCTCAGAGGGATGGAAGGCTGAGTCAACCTTGAGCCGGTCAGAATCGAACTCCTGGCAGTGATCAGAGTCAGCCTGCAGTACTGCATTCTAACCACTGCGCCACCACGGCTCACCTAGACACCAACCTGGCTGTTGGTCCAGCCCTTGGAGGCAACGTTTTCTTTAATATTCTCACCCAGACCCTCCCACACATCTATAGTCATGGAGGTCACCAAGACCAGGTTTAATTCTAATTCCACTGATGTCAACTGGCCTTTTATCCCATGTCCATAAACTGCTCCCTTTCATTCCATATGGGGGAATAAAGCACTACTAGGGAATGGGAAATCTGTTCCCTTGGAAACACCTCACACCTCCACCAGCATGCACTGCTCTCAGGCACGGCCCCATTTTGCTCCTATGCAATCTGAGGGTGGACCCTGCCAGAATAGGAGGCAAGGACACGAGGGCTGCAGAGACACTTTACCTTTGAACCCTTAACCTCATTCCCACATCCATCATGAGAATCATCACCTTACGGGAGAAGAAAAGCTCGTCTAATCTCGATCCCCACGCTTCCTTAAGCACACCACTGCTCGTTTGCATCCCCTCACGCACCTATCATCATGTGGATGGTATCCGGCTCTAGGCCCACCATAAACTTCCTCTTGAAGCTGATTCCCTCAAAGTCGACATAGACACGCCGTAGGACGTCAAAGCCATCTTCAGCGACTATCTCCTAAAGGGCAGGCAGAAGGACAGCAAAACACACTGCTTATTCATCATTGTGTCAGCAGTTCACACACACACTCACACCACACTCTTTGCAGACTGCACACACCTGTGGAAAATTCAGCTCACTCCTCATGCTTTTCATAGAATAAGAATAAGAAGTAGGGTAGGGTAGGGTAGGATTGGATAAACACAATTTTTCTCCAGTACATAAACTCTCGGTGTACATACAAGCAACCAATCATAATCATAATCATAATTACAATCATCAAAAATCATAGAGACAACAGTGATAGACATGAGATTATTATTATTTAGACTTATATAACGCTTATCAGTGCTTTACAGTACTCTATTGTGGTTTACACAGTCAGCCTATGGCCTCCAACAATCTGGGTCCTCCTTTTATCGACCTCGGAAGGATGGAAGGCTGAGTCAACCTTGAGCCAGTGAGAATCGAACTGCTGAACTTTTGCTGGCAGTCAGCATAAATAGCTTGCAGTGCTGCTTTTAACCACTGCACCATCCTGGCTTTTAAGGATATCAGATCTATACATCTGTTACTGCTCCTTCATCTGACTGGTGCTGAGTTGCAATATCATGACAGCCTGCAGCCAATGATAACAGTCCCTTCTTCTATAGGAATCAAGATTTAAAGCCTCAGTTATCTTACAGCTTTGCACTTTCTGTTACATCCAAACCATTGGAAATCTACATGAGAGATCTCCAGGTGATTAGGTCTGCAACTTCAGAATAACTAGAGAATTAGACTGTATTTCCAACCTATTAAAGGATGGCAAACTGAATTGGACTGATCTAAATTACTTACTATCAATCACTTAAGGTTAAATAAGAAGAGCAACTTGGCTTTTATTATGTTTATTCATCTAATTTCCATGCTGTCCAACTGTTCTTGTAACTTTGGAGTTAGCAATAAATACCTAGGTTTTTCAGTTTGCACAGATCATTTAATCCGTCAATTCCTGGAAAAAAATCATTTCTACAGACTACTGATTACAGGTATATGAATTTCTCTCCAAGTTTTCTTCCAAAATCCAATTAAAATATATTTTAAAAGAAGCTTGTTAGTCTCCCTCAATGCCAAATTTCTTAGATTACTAACAGAAAATTCCTTTTCAACACCACAAATGTTTAGTAGTTTTAATAGATTAATTTTGTTCTACAAGTCTGCAAAAAACTGATTCATGTAAGATTTCAGTTCATCTTGAATATCAAACAATGCTCAATTATTTATAGAAAACTTGTACACTATACAAGTAGATAACTCACTACAGAGCATTGTATGTTACAGACTATAAACATAAGTGTTTTATAAAAAAAGGCAACATGCCATTTTCTACTCTCACTTATAATATGGTTCGGGTTGTGACCATAATGCTAAAGCCCATGGAGAATATTTAACACAGCCACTATGCATTAGAACCTCAGCTGTTTCATACTGTGGATGGGTGTTTGCCATTCCCTCAGCTCATGATTTGCACCAGTCAGCTGAGATTCTGGGGGCTTCTACCTGTCGACGAACAGGTGATTGGGCTGTTAGGTGAGCTGAGGGAATGACACGATTCATGCCAAAGGGGGCTGCCAGGAAAGGGGAAGGAGGGGGAGAGCAAGGAGGAGACACATGGGGAGCAGAGCCAAGCAATGGGAGACCGCAGAGGACACCCCCCCCCAATTAGGTTGGTGCTCAATGACTGCTTGTATGCAACAAATGTTGAATCTGAGTTCTGAATGTAAGCATTTGGTAAAAGCTACATTAAAATGACACATCTAACATCATCTGCCCTTCTCTGTGGACATCCATGGTTCTCATGCATTGTGTCCTTGCATTAATGGCTTTTCGCCTCAGAAAGAGAGATAAAAAGTAGAGCTATAACTTAAAAAGAATCAAATGCTGTGTCTCCACTTTTTTCTTCTGAACTGCATTCTGCTACTTGTAGCTACTTGTCACAGTCTTTAACTTTGACACAGGTTATTTTTGCTACCTACAGAACTCCTTGCCAAAATAAAAGTCCAAATTCTCTTATCACTGCCATCCCCAAATTCAAACATCAGGTTTCATGGTAAGACAGGTGGGGTTAAAACAATGTATAATTATAATCAAATGCAGGGTATTCCTGCATAATAGAAATGTGATATGGCCCTAATTTGCCAAAAAATAAATTATAGGCTTCCTGCTTGCAATACTGTAAAGCCTGATCAATATTTGAATTCTTGCGCCTTGAGAGCCCTCTGGTTTTGCTCACTGCAGCTTCTGATTATAATTTCTTATTAGTGGTGCACATTCCATACCATGTTCATTGTACACTCATTTATTGGGACATGGACAGGATCCTGGGGAGACTTAGGGCAACCACATGTTTATTGGATCCGTGCCCCTCCTGGTTGGTGCTGGCCTCTCCGGAGGTGACACGAGACCAGCTCCAGGGTATTGTGAATGCTTCCTTGCGGGAGGGTGTCGTTCCGACCGTCTTGAAAGAGGCGATGGTGCGGCCCTCCTCAAGAAACCTTCACTGGACCCAGCTGATTTAAGTAATTACTGTCCCTTCTTCAATCTTCCCTTTGTGGCGAAGGTTGTAGAGAGTGTGGTTGCACGACAGTTCCCCCGGTTCCTGGATGAATCTTTCTATTTGGATCCACTCCAGTCCGGCTTCAGGCCTGGGTACAGCACGGAGACGGCATTGGTCACATTGGTGGATGATCTCTGCAGGACCCGGGATAGGGGTTATTCTTCTATCCTGGTCCTATTAGATCTCTCAGCGGCTTTTGATACTATCGACCATGGTATCAGGCTGTGCTGGTTGGGGGGGTTGGGAGTGGGAGGCACTGTTTATCGGTGGTTCTCCTCCTACCTCTTTGGTCGGACACAGACAGTGTTGACAGGAGAGCAGAGGTCGACACCATGAGGCCTCTCATGTGGAGTGCCTCAGGGGTCAGTCGTCTTGCCTCTCCTGTTCAACATTTATATGAAGCCACTGGGTGAGATCATCGTGGCTTTGAGGTGGAGTACCATCAATATGCTGACGACACTCAGCTGTATATCTCCACCCCAGGCCACCCCAACGATGCCGTCAAAGTGATGTCCCAGTGCCTGGAGGCCATGCGGATCTGGATGGGGTGCTCAGGCTCAATCCCTCCAAGACCGAGTGGCTGTGGCTGCCGGCGCCACGCTATAGCCAGCTTGTTCCATCGCTGGCTATCGGAGGCGAGTCTCTGGCCCCCATAGAAAGGGTCCGCAACTTGGATGTCCTCCTGGATGTACAGCTGTCCTTAGTAGACTATGTGGCAGCCGTCGCCAGGGGGGCCTTTTACCAGGTCCGCCTGGTGCATCAGTTGCGCCCCTTTCTAGATCGTGACGCAATGCGGACAGTTACTCAAGCACTTGTGATGGCCCATCTGGACTACTGTAATGCTCTCTACATGGGGCTCCCCTTGGGACGCATCCGGAAGCTTCAATTGGTACAAAATGCGACTGCACGGGGGGTTATGGAAGCCAGCGGCAGGTCCCATGTGGTCCCCCTCCTGTGCGGTTGCATTGGTTGCCGGTGGGTTTCCGGGTGCGTTTCAAGGTGCTTGTTATAACCTTTAAAGCGCTCCATGGCTTAGGACCCAGTTATTTACAGGTCCGCATTCTGCCAGCAAATACCTCCCACTGACCAGTTCGCTCTCACAGAAAGGGACTCCTCAACGTGCCGTCAGCCAGACAATCCTGGCTGGCGACCCCCAGGACAAGAGCCTTCTCTGGCGGCTCCCACCCTCTGGAATGACCTTCCCGCTGAAATTCATGCTATCCCAGACCTCCGTGTTTTCCGCCGTGCCTTAAAAACTCATCTTTTTATCCAGGCCAGTTTGGCCTAATCACAACCCTTCCGGCCTGAAATCCGTTATTAATTTTAAATATTTTAAATTTTGATTTGGTTTTAAATCGGTTTTACATTGCGGTTTTTAAATTTAACCATTGAATTTATATTATTTTAATTTTTTTCGTAAAATGTGTTCGTACGTCCTAAGTGTTTTTTAAATGGCTGTACACTGCCCTGAGTTCCCCCGGGGAGAAGAGCGGTATTAAAATAAAAATAAATAAATAAAATAAATAGGGTGGAGCGCAAGACAGAGATGAGTGAGCAGCTCTAAGTGTATGCTGTCCGTTTTTATTCTTTTATTTTATTAGTTTTACTCTCCATTTCTGATTTTTAAATTATTTTTTTAAAACCGAGAGGTCACCTATCTGCTCGAGCATTAACTTAATAATTTTTAAACTGGGATTTAAGAATGGGGGAAAGGAAGAAGAGACAGCGTATCCATTCTGCAACACAGATTTCAACCAAGCCTCTAAAGGATCAGAAAATGAACAAATACACAATAAATAAGCAGATAACTTCATTAAGTAATTTTGACTCTACTCCCTCATCAGATAGATATAATACTCATAACTCCTTGGAGTGGGATCTACAGGCCGAAATAGAAAGCCAACAGTCGATAGATCTTTTTTCTTCCATGATACAGGATGTCTCCTCTCCCCTGACTCCAGCTGTCTGTTCAGCAGCTGTCTTGCTTCTGAGGATGGGGATGATCTGAACCTAAAAAGGGATAATGTAGCAGATGTCATATCTAGGCAATGTCTGCTTACAGCACAAACAGTGACTTCAATCTTCAATCTTTTAACTTCAGTGAAAAATAAAGTTTACTCATTAATGAAGTTCTTTGCAAAGTAAGCTGAAAACCACCCTAACACAGAATCCATAAAGACATCTGTTGCTCACACTGATAAACAGCATGAGACTAACAGACTTTAGAGCTGACCTCATTCCTGAATCTATTAGGAGAAAAAGGAACAACTGGTGGGCTCAACTCTCCAGCAGAAAAAGGGCAGAGATGAGACAAGTGTAATTATTACTTACAGACCAACCAAATCACCCTGCATATCTCCAGTAACAGAGAATGCAGGACAATGGGCCTTGTATAAGGCAGTTTTTTGTCCTTGAGCCAGCTGCCTCATTGTGAACACTCTTCGATAGATCTACTAAGTGCTGAATTGT
>JANHFO010001635.1:167672-178483 GCA_032468095.1 Pareas carinatus
TTATGCCTGTAAGCCGCCCTGGGTCCTTCGGGAGAAGGGCGGGATAGAAATAAAAATTATTATTATTATTATTATAAGAAATGCATTTTTCTCTCTTCAAACATTTTTTTCTCTCTGAAATTAAGTGAGCATAATTTCAGAGAGCCAGTTTGATGTAATGGTTAAGATAGCAAGCTAGAAACCAGGAAATCATGAGTTCTAATCGTGCCATGAGCTTAAAGTCAGCTGAGCAACGTTGGGCCAGTTCCTCTCACTCAACCCTAGGAAGAAGACAATGGCAACCACTTCTGAAAAACCTCGTTTGATAAAATGGCAGGGATTGCTTCAGAGAATCACCAGGAGTCAATACTGATTCAAAAACATGCATATGTGCCCTCCCCATATACAAGGTGAATATTAACTAGGTAAGTTGGACCATTTGCAAGCCTCCCCACCCCAAACTATTTCAATGAGACAAAACTGGGATGATGATGTAATGGATCACTAAAAGCACAGAGTTGAACCTAAAGAAGAGTTTGTTTAAACTCTTGTGAATAGTGACACCTAGTTGTCCCTGATTTCAGGAATGGAACATCTAGTTCCCTCCACCAATTCCTGAAATCAGGGACCACCTGGTGTCACTATTTACAAGATTCCCTGGACTTATATTCCCTGGACTAAGTCAACAAAAGGTTAAGCCTGTGGTGCAGTGGCTAAGGCAACTGCCTAGCAAGCAAATCAGCCTCAGGTTCAAATTCCAGTCTGTACTTTCATTTGAGTTTAGGGTATGACTCAGTGAGGACAGCGTAATAAACTCTCCCTTCCTTTTCCACTGATATTTTCTTGTCATAAGAGTGTATTTATTTATTAGATTTGTAAATCAGTCAAAAAATATTCTCAATTGCATTTCTGTATCTAAATATAAATTCAGTAAAATATGGTAAAAGCATAATTACTAATTATTTGTTTCAATAATGGTGCAAAAAGCTATCTATCCAATGAAGTCAACTCCTCCCTCCACCTCTTAGTTCTATGAAATAATTCAGTTTTAATAGCTTGTGGGAAACCACTAGAATGGGGGAGTCTTTTCCAATGTTTAGGAGTACAACCTCATCCCTCTGATAGCACTGAGAGCACCAAGGATCTTTCTTAGTTTAAAGAATCACTAGTTGGCAGCAAAGAGTTATAGGCAACTCTTTCAACTGCCATCTAGTGTTTGTCTGCATTGTTATAGCCCAGATATGATAACTGAAAGAAGAGATCCATCTTGAAACTCAGGAAAGCATTCAACCAGTCCTTCAAATGTAGCACAACAAGGCTTTGAATATGTCACAGTCTTCAATATCAGATTGCCTAAACTAGGATCACTACATAGATAACAAAAACTAACTTTCAGACAGTCACCAATGTCCTCCTGACTTCAAGGATGAACTATTACAGCACACTCTACATGAGGTTGCCCTTGAAAGTCATTCAGAAGCTGTGGATGGTCCAGAATGTGACAATAATAGGCATGTAACCCTATGCTGATATGATCCCACTGCTCCATGAGCTACAGTGGTTGCCAGGTGGATTCTAGATGCAATTCAGAGTGCCAATTTCCTCCCCACATAAATAAACAATTATTGAGCTGTTTTCAACACTACAATGGCTACTAGTCTACCCTACAAAAGTCTGCCCTGAGGATAGTGCAGTGGTTAAAAGCAGCACTGCAGGCTATTTCTGCTGACTACCATCTGCCATTATTCATCAAGTTCAGCAGTTGGATTCTCACTGGCTCACGGTTGACTCAGCCTTCCATCCTTCTGAGGTCGGTAAAATGAGGACCCAGATTGTTGGGGGCAATTATGCTGACTGTGTAAACCGCTTAGAGAGTGCTGCAAAACACTGTTGTGGTATTTAAGTAATAACAATAATAATAACAATAACAATAACAATAACAATATTTGAGAAGTAGAAACACAATAAAAACAAATATAATTGTTTAGACAGAGAGGTGGGGAACTGTGTAGCAATTGAAGTCCTTTTAATCATGCCTGGCATTCCTGTTGGAGGGAAGGGCTCTGTTCTCTGGGAAAAAAGATAAACTGCTTCCATAGTTGAGGAATCCGTGAAGCGTCCTGCATCACCACTTTGGAAAACTGGTATGGATTAAATGAGCTGGTTCATGACCTAGGCCAGGAGGACTTTTTCAAGGCTGAATGGAGACATCAGGCTGTCTTTTGTGTTTCCTCTCTGTTGTCACACACTGTCACACATACACACACACACACACACAAAACCACTCTTCCTTCCTTATTAGTGCACTCCCTAATCTCAGCAAGCCCTGGGTCTGAATTCTCTGCTGATGAGGCTAACTCCCAAGGCGGCTGGCCTTTTCTCTTCACCACAATAAATAGCAACTAGATGAGGTTTTTATGTAGGAAAAGTTCACTCTTGCACAGGTTTTCCTTCACCTGGAGGCTCTGTGAGATTTATTTATTTTTAAAGAAAATTTATAGGATCGCCCAATGCCCTCAGTGACTCTAGGTGGCTTACAAAATTAAAACTCTTAATACAAAAGCCAATAAACCCTCACCAACCACTTGCTGGGTAGAATAGAATAGAATAGAATAGAATAGAATAGAATAGAATAGAATAGAATAGAATAGAATATAGAATAGAATAGAATAGAATAGAATAGAATAGAATAGAATAGAATAACAAAGTAGGAAGGGACCTTGGAGGTCTTGTAGTCCAACCCCCTGCTCAGGCAGGAAGACCTATACTATTTCAGACAGATGGTTGTCTGATCTCTTCTTAAAAACTTCCATTGTTGGAGCATTCACAACTTCCAGAGCAAGTTGTTCCATTGATTGATAGTTCTAACTGTCAGGAAAATCCTCGTTAGTTCTTAGTTGCTTCTCTCCTTGATCAGTTCCCACCCATTGCTTCTTGTCTTGCCCTCAGGTGCTTTGGAGGATAGCTTGACTCCTTCTTCTTTGTGGCAAATCCTGGAGGGTCCCAGCCCATATCTTCGGCGCCTTTCAAAAGAGTGTCGAAGTGGGAATCAGTCTTGTTTTCTCAGGGATGATGTTCCACAGGAAGGGAGCCGCCACAAAGAAGGCCTTTCTTAGTTCCACCAGATGAACCTCCTTCAGAGAAGCAACCCCTGACATTATCTTGCCGAGATCAGAAAAGGATCCCATCCTTTCCTAGAACTGGGTCCCTTGATTTCTGACTGGAATGCATCTTTTGTTTCTTCTGGGATTCTTTCTTCTTTTGTTTGTGGTTTATTTATTTTTATTTATTTATTTAGTCAAGCATATAAAACAACAACAACAACAACAAAAAGTATAAATAAAAACATATCAGATAAACATATAAATGAGTACAAATAAATGGGGACAGTAGGACAAGGACGGTAGGAACGCTAGTGCACTTATGCACGCCCCTTTATTCATTTTTATTCTCTCGCTTTTATTTTTTTTTTCAGCCTCTGCAACAGAAGGAGAAAGAGTCCTTGGGGGAAAACCGTGTCTGCCTAATTCCCGGCCATGGCAAGCCGCCCTGTTCTCGGGATGCCAGCTGATCTGTGGAGGGACCCTCATTCACCCGTCCTGGGTGGTCAGTGCTGCTCACTGCAGAAAGTCATCGTAAGTGCAAGTAGGGTAAAAGGATGCTGGGTGCGCAGTTCATTTTGACAAGAGTGTGAAGAGATCACAAGGGAAGAAAGGTTGAAGGGACGGCTTAGCCCCGGGAATAGAAGAGGAGGGACATGCTAGCACTTCTCAAACCTCTGAATGGCAGTTGCACAGAAGGAAGCAAAAATTAATTTTGTCTTGTCTAAGAGGGAGGAAGTTGGATTTAATAGGCATGCACGACAAGGACAGATTGTGGGTTAAATTGTAGAAGAACTGTCTAGTGCAGTGGTGGCTAACCTTTAAGGCACCGAGTGCCCGGATGAGTTGCAACTGATGAGTCGCGGCTTGGACATCGTTGTCTGGTGCCTCTACTCTCTTTCTGAGCATGCACGTGGCCTTGTGATGTCGTTGCCTGGCGCCACTACCCCTTTCTGAGCATGCTCAGCTGTGGGGCAATGCTGGGCCGACTTGGCTCGTGTGCCAGCAGAAAGGGCTCTGGGTGCCTGCTGCGACACACGCACCATTGGTTCTCCATCACTGGTCTAGAACCAATAAGAGAGTTTCATCAATGAAATTAATTGCATGGAGGGATAGACGGCCCTCTGTACCCATAGTCTTCAAGTAGAAGCCGGCTACTAGTTATCTGCTGCGGATCCGTTCATGCTGGTTTTTCTGCATCCAACAGGTTGGATGAAAGAACTCAAGAATCAGCTGTATGACTCAGTGATGATGCAATTGCTTAGAATGTAGACTGCGCTCAAGAACGCTCACTGGCTGAGGGTGCATCCTGATTTGCTCATACCTTTCCCCCCTGGTCCTCTCAAAACCAAAAGTGTTGCTCGAATGACCAATAAAACTCTTCTGGAGAGCCTCAGATAGGAAGCTTATTCTGAGAGAGGAGACATCACACAATCGCCTCTTTTACACAACTGGAGTAGGCTGCGCTGTCTCACATTTCCTTCCTGCAGTAATATGCGGGTGCCCTAAGACTTAACCGGAAAATAAGCCCTAGCATGATTTTTTTCAAGCTGCTCTGCAATAGAAGCCCCAGTTAACATCGTCAGCCAGGCAGACTCATTGAGTATCGTATTTCCCCGAAAATAAGACCTAACTGGAAAATAAGCCCTAATGCGTATTTTGGAGCCAAATTCCGGTCTTATTTTCTTATGCAATGATGTTATTAAATAAGAAAATCATCTTCTTTAATGATGTTATTTTGAAGTGATTTTAGTTATATTCCTCAGTGATAAGATCAGCACAATTCCACCCTACATTTACAGCTAGTTTCCTTTCATCTCCAAAGAAAGTTTAAGGTGAGGACAGATGAGCTACGTTTATTTTCATGCAGAAACAAAGTGGTTAGGAGGTCTTTTCCCAGTCCACGCACGCACCAAACAGAGTGTGTGTCTCAGTGTGTGCTTTGCTTAGCAACACTTGACACGGTCACTTAGCGAAGAATCCTAAATCGAGGACTGCCTGTACTTTTCAAGCCAGCCTCCTCTAACCCTCTTGAACCACACCCACGCACCAAAAGAATATGTGTCTAAGTGTGTATGCTTTGGGCGCAAGACACAGAGAAAAGTGTGTGTTGCTAAGGGAAGTGATGGTAGAAGCAAAGGCAGGAGGTGCCAAACAGGAAACCCCTGTCTTCTCCCTGCCCACCCCTTGTGCAGCCACACTTCTGGGCAGAGGCAACCTCCCTCCTCCACAGGAAGCCCCTCCCTGCTTCCCCCCCCTCCGAGCCATCCTCCCCCATGGCACCGAGATGTCCAGCACCGAGTTTCTCGCAGAGAAATGGCTTGCAGTGAGAGAGCTGCACCAAGTAAGTGGCAGAGAGTTGGTGGTGGCAAGACGGCCGCCCCCTGCTGGCCGCAACGAGTTGGTGCCGTCGAGTTCTCCCATTCCCTCTAGCAAGTGCTGGAGAACAGCAGAGGTGTAGTCTTTAAAAGTTGCAGTAAGGAGATCAGCCTCGAAATAAATATGAAATGAAGTTGGAGAACTTCTCTGGGTTAGTTTGAACATTTTTTAAAAAGTGGGCATCGTCTATGAGCATTTCAGCCCGGGGTGGTGAATTAAAAAAAAAATAGTTAACCCCCTTAAAACACAGAGATCTGGAAATCGATTTCCAAAATTAGGCAAGGAAGTAGAAGAGGGCTGATTTATTTCGGTCAACTCAACAATCAAGGCACATAGTTTTGTAGACTGTTGCAATGAGGGGAGTTCGTGTGGTTTTCCACTATTTTTAGAAACACTTTATAAATTTGTTTCACTTACCTTGATGTATTCAAATAAAAATACAATAAATGAGAGCTGGCATGTAGTTCCTCTTGCCAAGAGTTAAAAGTCGCCAACTGTTTTTGTGGCATTTCACAACAGTTCAATGTGAACGAATGGAAGCTTCAGTTTGTTTTCTTTAAAGAAAGCAGCAAGCAAAATAAATAAAAGGTCTTGTCGGGAAGGGCAAGACTCTGGTTTCTACCTGCTGAGACGCTTTTAAAGACACAGATCGGGCAAGAGGGGGGAAATGTCAGTTTTCCAGCAGCTAGGATTGTTTTCGCACAAAACTGGAAGAATGAAGAAATAATACAAGATGAAGAAATAATTAGGAAATTTTTAGAATGTGCAGAAATGGATAGATTGACTTTAATGTTGAAAGAATCAGTACACTTCAAGACATGGAAGTGATTTTTATAAATGGCTAGACGAGAGATGGAAGGAGTAGGTGTGAAATTGTATTAGTATTGTATTAGTAGGATTGATAAGCATTGATGATATGAAAGATATGTATCTAGTTGGGTGATGTTGATCAAAATATTGAATCACGCTGTTCTTTTTTGTTTTGCTTTTTGTTTTCGTGTTAAAATAATAAACATTCTTTCGGGGGGGGGAAATGACAGTTTTGCCACAAGGCAATTTTCCAGCAACTGAAACTAATCTTGCCTTGTTCTTCCAGTGTTTTCCCTGTGCGTCTTGGAGAGCATCATCTCAGGCGCATAGACTGGACAGAACAGCTCAAGTTATCATCAAAAGCCATCGTGCATCCCGGATACAACCGGCAAACCTTGAACAATGATATTATGCTGATTAAACTGCTGACGCCGGCTATCTTAAATAACAAAGTCAAAGTCCTGGATTTGCCTACCAGCTGTCCAGAGCCTGGAACCAAATGCCTCATTTCGGGATGGGGCACAACAGGCAGCCCGCAAAGTATGTTGAACAGATAAACTGAGTTCTCCTAGTGTTCCACATGCCGGTTGGCCTAGTGATTGTTCATTGAGTCAATCCGAGAGGTTACGTTGGTGCAACGTGCTGAATCCAAAGAGAAATATTGTGGGCTAATGGAGGAGTGCGTATGGTTTCCAGTGTAAGCTTAGGGCTGCATTGTGTTTTATAGAGCAAGTTGAATGGAGCACTGGAGGAATAACATCTGTTCTGGTCCTATGTATTAGGGGATGCTCAGATGTTGAGAAAGACACTTGAGGCAGCTGCCGTGTTTAAGACACTCATTTTTGTCTCTTAAGACTCCTAAGAAACAAATGGCTCAAGTGTTGATCTCCATCCTGCTGGGTTTGTGGCATTGAAGTTCCCAAAAGAGACAACGATTGGGAGCATCTTCCACCTTCTTAAGTGCAGATTTTTGCCATCAGTGAGAGAGTCCAGTTACAGGAAAATTATTTTAAGGCTAAACCAGAACCCAACTTCACCATTTTGTCTGTTGTTGTTCAGTTGCTAAGTCATGTTCAACTCTTTTGGCAATTCCATGGGCCACGACAGGCCCTTCTGTCCTCCATTGTCTCCCAGAGCTTGCCCAAATTCATATTCATTGCGTCGATGGCACTATCTAGCCACCTCATCTTCTGCCGCCCCTTCTCCCTTTGCCTTCCATCTTTCCCAACATCAGGGCCTTTTCCAATGAGTTGTTTCTTCTCATTTGTTGGCCAATGAATGTACTTGAGCTTCAGCTTCAGTATCTGTCCTTCCAAAGTACAGTCAGGATTGATTTCCTTTAGGACAGTTTTGTCTACTTTTCTTTTAAGCCCTCAGAATTAATGGCTATCAACTGCCAATGGGTTCCACAAGCTAATCACCCCCGGATAAGAAGCTTTCCTTTCGTCCAGTCTTAAATCTCTGACTGGTCCATTGCAAAGAGAGCCTTAGACCTAGTCACAAGAGAAGGAGAAGAATGCCATTTTGTCTGTCTGTCTTCTCCTTTATTGAATCCTGTCTTCCTTTACAGTCAGCTATCCAGATGTGCTGCATTGTGCCAACATCAGCATCATCAGTCAGGATGTCTGCCGATCAATTTATCCCAATTACATCAATGAAAATATGGTCTGTGCTGGAACGATGGAGGGAGGAACAGATTCTTGCCAGGTAAAAAAGATGTGGGGCTCCATCTAGGCAACCAGCTTTCCTGTAGTCCATGAAGAGGGCACCAAAGTTTGCCAGATAATAACCTCAGTATCCATAGCTGGTCTCTGCTCTGCCTTGATGAAGAGGCCGGTGACTGATGCAGTTCTAATGATTTACTACAAGACAAGTTAAAGTCCAGAGATTGACTGATTTCCCAGGAGCAGCAAAAAAGACTCCCCCCGCCCACCTAAGATCGGCCGGCTTTGGAAAAGAGGCAAGTTTTGACAGATGGCTGGGGCAGTAGGTTTAGCCACCTGTCAAAACCTTAAAATAAAACTATGTGCTGTAACCACCTTCTTGTGATCTGCTGGTCAGGCTGGTTGAGCAATCCATGCCTGACTTGAAGATCATTCTGCAAGGTGCTGCAATCCTTGCAAAGCGGAGGTGTCTACCAGATCCACCACTTTTGTCCAGCGATGAAAGCATAATTGCACCTTTGCAATTCATTCTCTGGCTTTGCAACATCATGATGCATGCACAGAAGTGGAGGAGTTTGCATTGTGACAAGGGCTACTTTCATAATGCCACCTTGCCTTCTCAAGGGCACTATTGCTGCAGAGTAATTTGCCTATGGAGACATCTACGTAGGGTAGGTTTGTTTGTTTGTTTGTTTGTTTATTATTTAGACATATATCGCTTAACAGTGCTTTACAGCACTCTCTAAGCGGTTTACACAGTCAGCATATTGCCCCCAACAATCTGGATCCTCATTTTACCGACCTCGGAAGGATGGAAGGCTGAGTCAACCTTGACAAGCAAGTCACTGTACCAACATCCTCAATGTATAGCTTGCTCTTGGGGATGCTTCTCCTTTCTCCTCCTCTCTCAATGCAGCAACACAAACACAACATGGCAATGGTGGGCCAGGGAAACTGTGGTGGCACATCCGCCGTCTTGTTCCCTCATGTTTCTAATGATAAACACCAGGAAATAGGTAGACATAGCTTAAGGAGAGATACCATGGTTCTATATTGGTGTTGGACAGAGGACCAAGGCTGGAAAGCCATTAGTTAAGTTCTTCATTCAGTCATGAAGCTTACGAGAGAGGGGGGGAGGGAGGGAGGGAGGGAGAGGGAGACCACAACACTTTCCTAAAGTTTTGGGCAAATCTATCTTAGCAGTTCTCAGTGCAAAAATGAATGTATACCAGGCCTCATGTTATATTTTCTTTGGTTTTCTGGACAGGGTGATTCAGGTGGACCCTTGGTCTGCAATGGGAAGCTGCAAGGCATTGTATCCTGGGGCCCCTACATATGTGCACAGCCAAATAAGCCAGGAGTTTATGTTAATGTCTGCAGATACACTGACTGGATCAAGGAGGTTATCCAAAATAACTGAGGATCACGGGACAATTCTGAACAAATGTCAAAGGGAGGAGAAACTTTGCTTCTCTTTTTTTTGGTCAAATTGGCATTGTGTCATTGACGGTGCTTTTGACATGCCTCTGGTGCTACTAAAATATGAATTAATAAAAGCCATGTTTGTGGTCAGGTTTTCTTGAGTCCAAAACTTTATTTGACTCCCCCACCCCACCCCAGCCCACCCCAATACCAATCCTCTTAGCAACTTGAATCTTCCTTTATATACTGTATTTTAAAATATACCATTTGGTTTATTTGGGGGGTCTTCTTCCATTGAATATGATTCCTTCTAAAAAGATTCTCTGGGCTGAGGCGGGATTTGATAGTACTCTTCAGAGTTCTGAAAGGATGCTGCATAGAAGAAGAGGTGGATTTATTTTTCGTTGTTCCAGAACATAGAACGTGAAATGATGGATGTAAGTTACAGAGTGACAGATAGCGATGGACATTAGAAGAAGCTTCTTAATAGTAAGAGGGATTCATCCATGGAACTGATGACCAAGAAAAGACAGCCATTGAGCGAAGGGTGAATTGATTAAGCTTCTGCTAAGGTGCAGCAGGTAGAATTTAGTGATCCCACTGACCCTTTCCATCTATATAATTATATGATTCAGTCATGTCAAAAATAAAGCAGACTTCTTTGGTTGCCATAACATGCACCTTTCTATAGGTAATTGGCATCCAACTTTCATCATCTTTTGCGCATTGCAACCACAATAGTTATATTCATACTGTGATTTAACATAGGAGGATGCAACTCCTGCCAGTCGGAGAACAAGAACAGGTTCTACTTTGAGTTAGGAGCCGGGAAGGCTAAGGGTTGCTCTCCCAATGACATAAGCTAAATTATTCTGTAATAATCCGAGCCAAAATGTTTGTTGTCCACAGTCCACATTTGATTAGACAAAGGTCCACTTGAAGTCATGTCCCTTTAAAGCAGGGGTCGTCAACCTTTTGGACCTCAGGGACCACTACCTTTAAATCCCGCAGACCACTAACATGAATTTTTTTAAAAAGATAAATACATTTGTAAAATAATGATCAGAGAAATTCCATTTTATTCATTTTATTGTCCATTCTATTAATCGCTCTCTGACGGGCCACTACTGTGCTCTGGCGGGCGCTCTGCTGCTCCGCTCTCGCCGGCCACCACTTTCCAGTGGCCACTCTCACCCGTTGCCATTCTGGCAGGGGGTGCTCCAGTGCTCCAGCAGACCGCTCTCATCCGCTGCTCATGCTCCTCGCCGTGGCAGGCCCAACTTGCCCACCCCCCCATCTCGAATAACAGTCAGCTTCCTCCTCCTTCCTCTTGGCCACCGCCTCAACCCCTGCTGTCACCATGTCTATTCACCGGCGCCCCTTACCTCAATGTATAATTTGTTGATTGGTATTTTAAATTAGTTTTTAAATTGGTTTTTATTGATTTGACTCTAGC
>JANHFO010001636.1:49922-67751 GCA_032468095.1 Pareas carinatus
AAGAGACACATGAGAGAGAGAAAGAATGAGAGAGAGACAGAGAGACAGACACACACATAGACAGAGAAAGAAACCCAGAGAGAGAGAGAGAGAATGAGACACACACACAGAGAGAGAGAATGAAAGAGACAGACACACACAGAGAGAATGAGAGACAGACATGCACACACAGAAAGAGACAGAGAATCAGAGACAGAGAAAGAGATGCACACACATATACACACAGAGAGGAAGAGAGACAGACAGACAGACACACACACAGAGCGAGAGAGAGAGAAAATTGCCACCTCCACTCACTCGCCGACCGCTAATGCTCCGCCTGCCACCACGAAGCCATGAGGGTAAAGAACTACACTTAATATATTGTAGGTGTGATGGGGCAGGGCCAGGCGCGTCTTATTGGATGCACTCAACCCATGGACCACCAAAAAATTTACTGCGGACCACCAGTGATGCGCGGAACGTGAGTTGGCAACCTCTGTTCCAAAGCACCTGAAGGCAGGACAAGAAAAACGGGTGGGAAGTCATCAAGGAGAAAGGCAACCTAGAACTAAGGAGGCATTTCCTGACGGATGGAACCATTCATCGGTGGAAGAGCTTCCCTCCAGAAGTTGTGGCTGCTCCATCATTGGAGGCTTTTAAGAAGAGATTGGACAGCCCTTGGTCTGAAATGGGATAGGGTTTCCTGCCCGAGCAGGGGGTTGGACTAGGAGACCTCCAAGATCCCTTCCAACTTTGTCATTCTATTATCATCACACACCCCACTGCCCTGACGCCGTTACTTGCGTTTCCTCACCTTCAAAAACTTGACTGGTTGGAAGATGGACTTCAGAGCCCCGCCGATGGGGGTTTTGTTCCCATAAACTTCAGTTTAGCTGGTTGAGACACCCCAGTAATTGGAATTCTCTGAAAAGGGTGAGTGGAAGGCGACCGCCCAACTTCTCTGGACTCCCCAAGACCCACTCAAGCACTTTTGCGTTGCTCTGCCCACCAGGGACTCCTAGCCAAGGGCAGACGCCAAAAGGTGCCCATGCTATAAACCCCTTCAACCTTTTATACCCCCCCACCCTCCCCGGAGGCTGTTCTGACTGTGTGCACCGAATGCAGGAGGCATTCGCACAACCCTTTTCAAGGAGGAAATATAGTACAGCTCCGCACCTCGCCAATTTAGGTGCACCAGCTTCACTTTATGAGTGCGTCTGGGCATTGATGGGAGATTCATCTATTTAGTTATTAAACGTATATGCCACCCGTCTGGCCACAGACGTCTTACAATCGTTCAGTTAAAATGCGGCATAAAAACATTAAAACAGTAGAGATCTTAAATTAAAATTCAGTGAAAATAAAACGGACCAAGATGGATAAAGAGCTGAATAGGGAAGCAGAAATCCAAGAGTAATCTGCTTAATACGTTGCAACTTCACTTTCTCTCTCTCTCTCTTTCGCTCTCTTCTCTCTCTCTCTTCTCTCTCTCTCTCTCTTTCAATCTCCTCTCTCTCTTTCTCTTCTCTCTCTCTCTCTCTTTCTCTCTCTCTCTCTCTCTGGAGCGAGAGAGAGAGAAAAAGAGAGAGAGAGAGAGATATATTTTAATATTTTATTTAGCAGTCAAGGAATGCAGGAAAGAGGGTTGTGAAATAATTAACTCCTTGAAAGAGGGACTGGAGGCTTGCTCTGCTTTCTCTTATTTTGCAGAAATTATTTTTATTAATTAAATAGACTTCTAAGTTTAATTCGGTGGTTTCTCTATATCCTTTGCCCACTCAATTAAAAAGCAGGAAACCAGGCTGCCAAATGTTTAGCCTTTTACAACAGGGTTTTTTTTTTTGGGGGGGGGCAACGTGTTCTGGAGGCCCATGAAAAATATTATGGAAGTTGTCAACTATCCAGACTCACACTGAACACTACTGAACGGGATGAATTACAGGTAGTCCTTGACTTAAATCAGTTCACTTAGTGACCATTCGAAGTTCCAACAGCTCTGAAAAAAGTGATTTATGACCGTTTTTCACACTTACAACCATTGCACCATCCCCACGGTGGTGTGATCAAAGTTCAGACACTTGGCAACTGTTTCATCTTTATGACGGTTGCAGCATCCAGGGAGGATGTGATTCCCTTTGGCGACCTTCTGACAAACAAAGTCAATGAGGAAGCTGGATCCACTTAATTAAGGGTCTCCAACCTTGACGGGTTTATGGCTTGTGGACTTCAACCCCCAGAATTCCTCAGCCAACTTTGCAGGAAGGACTTTTTCAAAAAAATTGACCAGAGATACAGGCAGTCCTTGACTTATAACATGATGATATGATGAATGTACTTATGATTGTGAATTCCATTCATGATTAAGATTGCAGTTTGTCGATTGTAGCTTATACGTACTTGACAAGATGAATGTTCAACTTCTTCCCTCTGGCCACCATTACAGGGCATTGCAAACAAAAAAAACTAGACACAAGGACAATTTTTTCCCTCATGCCCTCAACCTGCTAAACAGCTGACTTACATGATACTGTTAATGCAGAGAGTGTCTTTGCGACAGGATGAAATGGGTTTTTGTGACTTGATTTCCGCAGTTTATAACATGATGAATCTATATGTACTTTATGACCATGAATGTATCTTATGCTTATATATTCAATTCATTATGCCTATATATGCAGTGACTATGCATATATACACAAATGACTAGACTATGAATGTATCTTATGATTGTGATTACAGTTTATTGTATGTAGGTACACTAGAGACAAATTCCTTGTGTGTCCAGACACGTTTGGTCAATAAATAAATTTGGATTCTGATTTGGATTATGAATGCAATTGAGCCTAAAATTTATGTTGCTAAGTGAAACAGCTGTTAAGTGAGCTTTGCCCCATTTTACAACCAGCTGTTAAGTGAATTTATTGCAGTTGCTAAGTTAATCTGCCATCCTCCATTGCTTGTCAGAAAGTCGCAAAACGGGATCATATGACCCAGGACACTGCGGCTGTCAGAAATAGGACTCAGTTGCCAAGGGCCTATATTTTGATCACATGGCTATGGGGATGCTGCAATAGTCATCATTGTGAAAAATGGCCCAAAGTCACTTTTTTCAGTGCTGTTCTAATGGTCATTAAATGAACTGTTGTAAATGGAGGACTAAGTGTGCTCATATTCAGGCACACTAAGAAATTTGGTTTAAGGATTACCGTGATCAATTAACAGGAATGAAATTTTCTGTGACTTTTTAAATCCCGCTCAAGAGAGCCTTGGAGAACAGATTCAATAGCATCTTTTAGCAATGAAAATGGCGAGAACTGTTGCTGGTTGCAATGTAAGATTAGCCGATTGCCTGTAGCTGCCCTGGAGGGGTGACCATCCCACAGGCGGTGCTTGTCAATCGCATCCGGATAGGGTTGAGTACAGATGGATTGAATACCGTATTTCCCTTAAAATAAGACCTAATTGGAAAATAAGCCCTAATGGTCTTTTGGAGCAAAAATTAATACAACATCAGGTCTTATTTTCTGGGAAACACGGTAGTTCTCAGCTTACATCAGTTTGTTTAGTGACGGTTCAAAGTTACAACCCCACTGAAAAAAAGTAACCATTTTACACACAACCTTCAGAACCTCCCCGTGGTCACGTGATCAAAATTCAGACTCTCGGCAACTGGCTCCTATTTATGACAATCGCAGTGTCCCCGGGGTCAAGGGATGCCCATTTGTGACCTTCTGACAAGCAAAGTTACTTACAGGACCGCGTTCTGCCAGAACAATACCTCCCACCGACCCGTTCGCTCCCACAGAGAGGGCCTCCTCAGGGTGCCGTCGGCCAGACAATGCAGGCTGGCGACCCCCAGGGGAAGAGCCTTCTCTGTGGTGGCTCCCACCCTCTGGAATGATCTCCCCGTAGATATTCGAAGGATTACTGACTTCCGTGCTTTCCGCTGTGCTCTTAAGACACACTTACTTATCCAGACAGGTCTTGCCTTGCCCCGCCCCCCTCCTCCATTCCCGGTTTTACAAATTAGGTTTTAAATTGGTCTTAGAATTTGCTATTTTAAATTGTCAGCCTACCAATATTTACTTTTAATGTTATTTTAACTATATATATTTGTTTTTTATTGTCGGCTGTAAACCGCCCTCAGTCTCTTGTATGGAAAAGGGCGGTATATAAATCTAATAAATAAATAAATAAATAAATAATAAATTAAGTTCTGAGTTTTTGAGGCAGAGTACACAAAACAAAATATTGGATCATTATTGCATCACAATTAAATATTAATCAGTCTGAACTTTTTAAACTCATACCTATCAATATTTGGAATTGGATCTTTTAATGTAATATCTTCTGGTTATGGTTACAGTTACTGTAAGAAGACACATTGTAAAGTAAATTCCATATGCAGAAAATACCTTGGCTAAAATAATGTTCGGGTTCAGTAAGAATAGTACTATTGGAACTATATAAGCATGTTAGGTCTGGGGAATCAACCTTTACCAAAACATTCTTGGGAATCTACAACATATAAGTTTTACTCAAACCGAGTTTTACATAGATCATTTCAGAAAAGATAGCATGCTTGATTAATTGTTCAGGTAATTCAATTGAAGATCCCTTCCCCAACTATAATTATTATTCATTCTTTACTTGGGTAGTAGGGAGGAATGTGCCTGTAGGAGATCTCTGAATTGGCACCAGAGTATTCAAAGCTGTCAAGAAGCAAAACAATATATAAAATTCTGTGTAATATGGCAATTTGTAGAATTCTATGAAATATTTTTTTCTACATCTTGTATCTAATTTATTGATTAAATGTCTATGGAGATTCTCAATCATCCAGGTCATGGTTGTTCCTAAGGTGTTTTCAAAAGGCAACTGGATTTTCTTGAGACCTTTTTTCCCTTGAAGACTGTGGGCATTTAGCCTGCAATATTGCATTCTAGCCACTGTACCACCAGAGGTCCTGACTATTCAACTAATCCAACTATTGTCCATTATGCTACTTCAATTACCAATAAAATATTTGGGAAGCCGCAAAAATCCTCCAGAGAAAATAGAGGTGGTTTGCTAAGTATTAGAACTCACATATATATTTCATACTCAGCTGAAATAATGAAGTTAACTATTATTTCTCCTAGGAGAAATCTTATTTAATCAATAGTATGTGATCAATTCAGCATTTGCCTAATACAGCAATGCTAATCAATTTGCCAGTTGAAATCATATCACTAAGCATAAGAATGTTAGCGATTAATATACCTAGAAATATCTTTCATACCATAAAATACATACTTGTATTTCTGAAAGAAGTTTGGAGCTTCAAAAAGTTTGGACCATTCTGCCTTACTCAGCAAAATTTCATCTGTGATAGCGAGACCTGAATTACAGAAAACACATATTCACCACATTACACATTGTAGCTGTTTGAACAATTTGCAAATTACAAAGGCTAAGACCAATATTACAGTTACTCTATTAAATATCTTCTTTATGAGGACTTTTTTCAGTTTATTTAAACTTATTAACAAAGTATCAGACTTCTGTACTAACAAGCATATATCTACTCAGTTTGCTGTGTGAGATTTCAACAAAAACATCTTTGCTTTATCATTCAAGCTCTTAAAAAATTAGAACATCTAGAGATAAAACTTGGTGGAACTACTGTTTCATGCCATCAAGCTATGTAAAAGTTATATATTAGGTATTTAGACACCAAATTGTACTATGGCTAAAATAATTAACTGAAAACATAATTTGCTGGTATCTTTATTAACTTTTTCAGTTCACAGTTGAAAGTGTACTGCTTTTAGGATATATGTTGCAGTATATAATTACTACTATATCTGAAAACATACTGTAGGTACTAGTTCCTGGATTATTTTAGAAAGCAGAGACTGGATAAAATATACTATACTCAAATTATTTTCCATTTAGTAAATGTTCTTCCTAAATTTTAGCATTTGGGTAATCCATAAATTTGTAACTGACTACCATTCATTAACTTCTTGACTCTGTTATCCATTCACAGCATATATGAAGGGCAAAATTTAAAACTTTCATAGACGCTCTGAATTACTTACCTTGCTTAAATTCTTCAACCATGACCATACGTGTAGAAACAGACACATTGTAGGTAGAGTTCTGCTGGGGATATGCTGGTGTAATTATAGGCATAAGATGGTACCTATCACTGGGATTTACCTATATATAACAACAGCCAATCAGTTTTCTTCAATCACATTCAAGTAAAAAATGGATCTGTCCATTGAAAAAAACCTCCAAAATGATTATTCTGGTAAGAACTAGTAACCGTGAATCATATTAAATAGTTAAAACTATTTCAAATATTAAAAAATGGTCAACAAAATGTATTTTGCTTTTAGCAATTGAAAGAAAACTGCTATATTCTTATGATCATAAAACTGAAGCAGTATTTCAATAATACTGAGGAATGTTCAATTATCTGGTATTAATCCAGGCAGTATAATAATATTGAAAAACTGGTAGCACATTACTACTTGGATCTGCTTTGTAATATGTGGTCCAAATTTTATTGCACTATAAATTAAGAAAAAGGCCAATTTTATTTTTTAAAAAAACACAAACAAAAAAAGACTAAGCACCCACAGGATCATATGTTTTTAATGTATCTTTTATTTAGAACAGTTTGTTTGATGAAGGAATAGCAAATGCATTTCAGTATTTTTAAAGATTCATTTTTAGATTTGAAACCCTATTATTTCCTTACATGTTTTATTTATCTATTAGCGTACACACTGTTACTGTGCCAAAAGGTAACAAGGCAATAGGAATGGCAAGCATAACAAAACATTTGATGAGGGCTTTTATTAAAGTAAACTATTTATTGTAAAACAAAAACTGTACAGTCTTCACATACACCCATTTTGCTTGTTTTGGTGAACCAAACGAGCTCTGATTCCACGTGCTCTGTAGCCACAGGTCTTAAATCCAGCTGGGATTTCAGCAAGTCCCAAATTCAAATGAGAAAGCCACATACAATAAGGAGAAAAATATTCTATTTTTTTAACCTCTTGTGTAAGCCATACAGAAACCCAATAAATTGTCCAGGAGTACATCAGCCTACAGCACAGGTGAACTAAGGGGATGTGGAGCTGGTTAGAACTGAATAAAAAATGACTGGGTGTCCCATGAAAATCACTTTGAGTTTTCTAATGGAATAATTGAGAAGTAGAAACCATGCTCACAACCATCCACAGAAAAAAGGTACTGTAAGCAACTGCCCATTAGCAGGCACATGTGACATATGTGTACAATACTGGGCCCTGATGGAATCATTATTTCTAGTAAACCTATGGATCATTAAGACTTAATTCTCAAATTGTATGCTGCATGAATTGATGTAATTTTAAACCTGAAGCACAGTTACATTTTAGGCTCATCACTGGTGAATTTTTACCAACTGATGACACAGACTTTAAGGCAGATTTGAAGTATAATCCAGGACAAAAAGTAATCATAATCTATATGCTACAAAGAGTAGGAAATTCTGAAAAACTACTTAATGTTTGAATTTGTAATGAATAAGTTCTCAGGGGTTTCATCACTTTGCTTTACGTTACAGTTTGAACTTATATGGGGAAAAAATAATACACTAACCCTTGGGTCCCATACAGGCAAATTAAGATTGCATTCTTCTGGCTGTTTCAATAGCACTGGATTTGGCCATTCCCTGTTTAGAGAGATTGTAGCACTGAGTAAGAAAAGCACTTATTAAAAAGCAAACAAACACGTTTGAATGTGAGCCTTTATTTTATACACCAGATGCAGTATTAGCTCAAGCTTTTTTCAAAAGAAATCTACTTTTATTTCTTTATTAAGAAATGTTCTTTCCTTAATTAAAAATATTATCAGGCCATCAGGGCAACAAATGCTATTTTAAATAAACCACTCCTCCCTCAATTAATATTCATATTTAAAGGGTTTCTGTGGGGGTATTGTTATACTATCTGTTTATGGACAACATTCTTTTAACATTTATAATCCATTTCTCATGCCTGAATGGATAAGAATTGCAATCAGCGAAGAGTATGAATGATACGAATATTCTACATTACTTAGCAAATGCATACAGCATTTGTCTGTTAGTTGTATCCTCACAGAAGAATGCCTTGATTTTTTCAAAATGAATTTAATATGTAAATTATCCAATATTGTTGTTTAAATGAGTTAACAGTCTTAATAATTCTGCCAAAAGGTGTTTCCTCTAAGAAACAAATTTCAACGCAAATCTGAAAAGCCACATATTTTATGCACACCATTCCATCCATCTTATTCAATACTTATGAAGTCCGCAGCATAAGGCAATGGTGCATATGTGTAAAACACCACATTGTTTTATGTTTAATAATCTAACCAATACAGTTATTACCATATTTTTTGCACCAAGACGCACTCCCCGCCCAAAAAGGGGGGGGGGAAGTGTATTCGTCTTATGGAGCGAATACTCCCAAAAAGCGTGGGAGATCGCTCCGCGGGATGCCGGGAATGCTCCAGTTCAGCCTGCAGGCCGAACTGGAGCATTCCCAGCACCCCGTGGGTGCATGGAAATCGCTCCGCGGGACACTCCAAAGCCAAAGGATCAGCCTGGAGATCCGAACTGGAGCATCCTGCGGAGCGAATTCCGCGCATCCGCAGGGTGCCGGGAACACTCCAGTTCAGCCTGCAGGCCAATCTCCGGACCTTGGATTGCCCTGCGGAATGCCTCTGGGCACCCTGCGTCTTATGGTCCGGTGCGCCTTATGATGCGAAAAATACGTTATTTGTCATTCCAGCTCAATCAATATTATAAAACTTAAAGCCAACGTTAAGAATGACCATGAAGACTTTATGTTTTTTATCAAATAGCATTCTTTTTATGAAGAAATAATGAAATTGTTCCCTAGAGGTACCTGGGATTATTTTAGTCTCACCCACCTGCAAAAAAATCTTTGAGGGGGAAAGCTTAAAAGCATTCAGATCACCATTAAGCATCTCAATTATTCCATGAAATATGTAGCATGGAAATTACACCATGCAGAATCATTGTGGACTAACTATTCTTCTTTAAGGGTCTCTACATCACTGCATCAAACCACTCAGACTATATATGTTTGTGTACCCCCAGTCAAAATTAAAATAAATGACATTATAAACTAGGATCCCCATGGTTCAGAAAAGTCACATTCGGTTTAATTTAAATGTCTTATACAATGTAAGTAAGCTCTATACTCGCAGCTATAAAATAAATTTTAGCAACTGTACGAGATGTCTTGCAATCTCTGGGGAGAATAAATGCTCTTTGAAATTCTTAACCTGACACCATCTGAATAAATGCCATAGAAACAACACTAAAATTCAGGGTCTATAATATTTTTTATTTTAGTGTAATCTAAAGAGACATACCATTTAGAAAATACCAAGAAAAATTTATGTACAAGAGTTGATGCTATTGCATTTGGATAAAGCTGGCAAGTTCTTGCTACTAGCATAGCCCAGGAAACTCCACCAAGGAAACCTAGTATATTGGAATAGATGTTGTGCCCTGTTGTTTAGAAGGGAAAAGAGATAGATAAGTTTAGTTACTTTCATTCAATACCACAGTATCATTTTTTTAAAATCTAGTTTCATAAGTCTCCACTTACGTTTGGCCCACAGTTTGATAGCTCTCAGTGTTAACCTGAAATTGTCAATGTTTGGTACTAGATGGAGAATTTCATCAGTTACTCTACAACCTGAAACAACATAGAAGCAAAAAAAATAATATCATAATCTTATTTTTCTTCCAAATACTTGGAAATCCAGTCAAAAGATAATGATTAACTCTAATATCTAGCTATGAGGTTTTATATTTGTAGTCTAAGACAGTGGTCGCCAACCTTTCTGAGCTCGGGAACCACCAAATTCATAATTTCAAATCCCGAGGTCCACCAACATGAATTCTTTTAAAAGGTACATGTATTTGTAAAATAATGATCAGAGAACTTCCACTTTATTAATATAAAAGGCACCTATTTAATATAACAAAATTAAAAAAGCTTATTTAATTATAACAAAAGGTTGTTGTAACAAAATGATTAAAGTTAGTTTAATTATTACAAAGTAATTGAAGCTTATTTAACTATTACACATTTTTGTGTGATATTTGTTCCTGTTTGTGAGAGACAAAGAGAAAGAGAGAGGGAGAATAAGAGAAAGAGACACATACACAGAGAGGGAGACTCAGAGAGAAAGGGAGAGAATGAGAAAAAGAGACAAAGAGAAAGAGAGAGGAAAAGAAAATGAGAGAGGGAGAATGAGAGACAGACAGACTCATACACACAGAGAGAATTAGAGATACACAGATACACACAAAAATTAAAACATACTGCTGTCGCGCTCCTCTTTCCTCACTTGCTTGCCAGCCAGCCCTAGCTCTAGGCACCCTGGGTGTGTGGGCCGAGGTATGGACACTCCTGTGGGCCGAGCTCTGAGCGCTCGGATCAAGCTCCAGGTGAGCGAGCCAGTCTGTCCAACTCTTCCTCCTCTTCTGCCCCCAACAGCGTGGGCACTGTAAGGGTAGATGGGAAGCAGATTGGAGGCTGCGCAGGACCTGAATCTATGCCGGGATCATTGCTAGCTCTGGCTGGCTGGCGATAGAACCAGTCTGCTCAATTCTTTTTCCTTAGGCTTTTGCTGACGGCAGCCCGCTCCACCCCTGCACCAACCCAGTCTTTTGCCGCTGGCAGCCCGCTCCCCCTGCCTAGCATTTTGCTGGCACCAGCGAAAGTTCGTTCCAGTCCTGCACCAGCCCAGTCTTGCTGGCGGCTGTGGAGGCCCGCTCCCCCCACTGACCCAGCCCAGCCTTTTGCCAGCAGCCATGGCCCCCCACTCCTCCTGCCACCCTAGTCCAGCTTTTTGCTAGCTGGCAGAGGCCATCCCATCCCGCCATGGATGTGCCTGGACCCCAAAACAGAGAGCACTCTCTCTGCATGCCCTCCTCACATGGGCTCTGGGTGCTCTCCATCATAGGGTCCAAGCACGGCCATGGCGGGAGGGGGTGGCAATGGGGGTCTTGCCTCTAAAAGTCACAAAAACCTTGAAAGTACAGAATCTTCTGACCTGGACTGAGGGGGGGAGGTAAACAATTTGAAGTAAAAGTCAAGTGCCTTGCTCAGCTGCCCACCGCTCCCAGACCATGGGATGGAGAATACTCTCTCTGCACACCCGCTCCGCACAGGCTCTGGGTGCTCCCTGTCCCGGGGGCAGTGGGCAGCTGTGGTGACTCTTCCAGGTTGGCCATGATAGGAGGAGAAAATGGAGGGAGCTGAGACCTACCGATAATCAGGTTGCTGTCAAGCCACCCTGAGTCTATGGAGAGGGGCAGCATATAAATGTGAAAAATAAATAAATAAAACAAATAAAGAAACCATATGGCACGGTGTGGCCCTTCCCTTCCTTCCTTCCCAAAAGCACCATTGGAATGGTGATGCCCCCCCCCACACAGCACTCCATTCACCCTGCCACCCATGCTCCTCTTCCAGCTTCAGGTCTGCCGGGCCGCTCCGCACCCTCCTGTCTCAGGTTTCGATGGGGCTTATCTTTGCCTGCTGCGAAGCACAGCTGGCCATTCTCCAGGCCTGCTGGCAATGCTTCCTGCCGCAGCAGGCCGTTTCTTTACTAGCTCTTTAAAAAAATTCAAATCTCCAATTTCTCTTGCGAACCACCAGGATTCTCTCGCAGACCACTGGCGGTCCGCGGACCACAGGTGGCGATCACTGCTATAAAGCATTTTTATAAACTGGCAGAGTGACGGAAAAATCTGAAATGTTCCAAACATAAGAGATTCCTAACTGGGTTCCTATGTGAGCATTTTTGCCTAGATCTTTATGGCCATTTTCTCATAATTCTGGAACCAGAAATAATATTCTAAAACAAGTTCCTGGGGGGAAAGTATTAAGAACTGCTTCATGTCATTAAGTTTTCAAAACATCTCTGTCTTTTCTTTGTGGAAAACATAATGTTGGATGAAATCAGAAAGCTCTTTAAAATAATTCTCTTTAAAATAACAGCTTTCACAAGGATGCATTTTTCCTACGATACATTCATATCCATAATTTATGTCAATATACCATCCATCAGGCACAATCCCTGCAAGCAATATAGAGTTTTAAAAATAATGAACAAATTTTATGAGAAATTAATGTAATTAGAGGAATTTGGTTCTCTTTGAAATGCCCGTCACGTACAATTTCCTTTCATCATAAGCTGCAAAACCAGAAATTTGAGACAAAAGAATTTTGATAGTCCCCAACAATCAATTTGAATTGTAATTTTTACTAGTCAAGGTGTTTCATTTTCACATTTACTTTAAAAGAAATAGATCTGGCAGCCTTTCCAGGAGAGAAAATAAGTTCTATTGAACGCCTGTCTCTCAGATCCAGTTGGATTCACTCTTTATAAAGCTATTTAGATAAGATTCACCCAATAGCAAATGCACTCTGACAAGCATCCTGTATAAGAAAAAAAGCCAATTACTGGATTTCCAGAATGCACATTGCTGGGTAAAATGGTACAGATAACTCAACTCATCTGTCAGACTCTTACTCTTACTCCGACAGTCATAAGGATAATACAGGAAAGCTTTGTAGAGTAGTTGATTTCACAAAGCCCTGGCTGACAGAGACTCTGAAGTGTTAATTTGTTCTTTCCCTTGCACTCCTTGCTGAATTAAACCATAGATCCAGATATGTATGTCTCTGGTTTTTGTTAAGTCTGGGAGAAAGCTGCCATTTTGTCCCCTTTTAAAGGTAGGAAAACCTTGAAAGCAAACAATGTTTCTCTGTTTCAGCGGCTACAGATGTCTGAAAAGCAGGGAGATGCACATACATTATTTACATCTGACATTTAGTCAAGCAGAGATTACAAGTCCAAGCATTGGGGCTCTTCAAATTCTAAGTTCAGCAATCTCCATGCTCCTCAGCTTGAAGGAAGACTAGAAGGAGAAGCTCAAGATATATATTCTATACCGCTTCCAGTTTGTGATAGTATTGTAGACACGTCTCTTACTTTTCTCCTGATTAAAGAGTTTTCAAACTCTTTCTTATTGGACTTTGTGGATAAGACTTTGATCATTGGGTAATTAGCATTTCTGCTATCTAGATGTCCATCCACCACCTTGTATAGAAAAATACAGATGAAGAAATATAAATTAAATACTATAATATTATAAAAGAATAAATATATATTAAATTTATATTATGACAGAGATACTGGAAGAATAGTGAAAGTCTTGGTCAGATTTTGGCTAATAGGGAAAAAAAGGGCAATGATTCCAATTATTAGAGGTGAAAGAGATTAAATATATAAAACCTTAAGGGACATAAATTGTCAATTTTTAAAATGTTATTCAGAAATATATAGTAAACTAGAGAATATATCCTATGAGGATTTAGAATCCTTTGTAAATAATATAAACTTGTCGGCTCTAGCTCAGTCTAGTTAGATCATATAGGCTAATTTGGAAAGCTGTTGGTTTATTTCTAGCTCTACTCTAGCCTACTTGAACAGAAATGATTGATTTAGATAAATAACACTTCCACTTATACTTTCCCCCCTTTTTAAAACACTTTTGCCTCTGTCAACTATTAAATTAAAGAGGCAACACGAGCAGCTTCCAATTTTGCTGAACTGAATGATATAGTTCCCAGCATTAATATCCGTGTCCTAGGAATTTTAAGAAGTCTGGATTTCAACTTCCATTCCCAGCAAGCATGGATGAGAATCCACACATCTCAAGTTCCCAAGGTTAAAAAACAGTAATCTATAGCAAGAGTCTACAAACTTGGCAACTTTAAGACTTACAGACTCAAAACTCTCAGAATTCCCCAGTCAGCATGTTGGCTAGTTGTCAAATTTGGAGATGTCTGATCTATAGGAAGCATGGTAGATTGGGGAATATTTTAGAAATCATAGTTCAAGAACAGTGGAAGTGCCATAAATGGCCTGACCTGCACCAAATAATTATCTGATATTCCTTCTTTTTATCTGTGCAGAATCCTACCCAAGTATCCAAGATAATAATACAGATATTTAAATCACATTCTGTAGATAGCACCATGTTGTATATAACACCTACATAATGTAAGCTAATTGGATCTGCTCAAATACAGCAGGGTTCCAAATAGAATTTCCACTATAGCTGGACTTTCTTAATTTATTTGTATACTTTGTATTTTGGAATTGACATCTTCTATCAAATTTCCTGCAATTAAATTGAACTAAACTTATAATTAAGATTGTAAATTAAATATGCAGCAAGCAGATAATCAGCAGTAAAAAGTTTTGTTCCCATCACATGATCGTATTAGGAAAACCTGCATATTTTTCCTTCTTTTTTTACTCAACAGATGAAAGCACAGGAGGTTTTTCATAAATAGGAGTCATATTTTTGCACTTAGTTGCATAACTCTCTGTTTTTCATGCTGCTCATTAAAATACACATATTTTCTAATTTATTACCTGAAAAGGAAATACATTGTAAAATATACATAAAAGAAAATAACGTAAAGGGAAAAAGCACATACCTTTACAACCTCTGTCCGATTTATTGTAACCTGCAAGTGGCACTTTGTTCTTAAGAAAACATACTATAAACATCAAAATTGTTCAGTCAGATAAAACATCCTTAAACAAGTTTATTATTTTTCTGAATTCTCCTTGCTTTTCATGCTGCTAGTAAAACCTTTTTTTCTCTCTCTACAGACTTCTGTTGTTTGGAAGCTAAGGTTATGTGATACTGTTTGCCTTGTACATAATAATGTTTTGACATATTTGATGTTTATGCTGGCTTTATTTGTTTAAAGCCATTTTTTTTACCTTTGTCTGCTGCCAGGTTCCAGGAGTCTTTGGATTCTGGAGGTATATGAAAATGAGAAATAATTATATTAATTAAAAAATGTGATCCACTTTAGACATCAGCAATATAAAATTAATAGGTGGGAAAGCACCGATAAATTCCAAAAAGATATTCCCTTCCAGAGTTTCAAAATCTTCCATATAATATGCTTATATAAGATCATGCACAAGATGACAAAAATATTGCACACATTTAGCTATATTTTAGATCTGTTTTTGAATACTTGATAGTGAGGAAAAGAGAGCACATCACTAAATGAACTAGAAATATAACATAATTAGAATATCTATGAATTTTAAGAGTTGTAGCCCAATACATCTAGCCATACACTTATTCTTCTGTATTCTTCTGAAAGATTTTTGTCAGAGTTTTCAAAAAAATATGAAATGTAGAAGCATAACTTCCTCTATTTCTTGCTTCTATAAGGTGATGCTACAGTAGACTCCATTCAAATGCAAAGTCTTTTTTTGTACCAGGAAGGGCTTTATTTGGCCACTCTCCCTTTCCTTCCCATTCTCCTCCTCTTTCCCTTCCCCTTCCCCTTCCCCCTCTCTTTCCTTCTCTTCCCTTCCCTTCCCTTCTTTAAGCCCCTGTTGCACCCGTTTATCACTACCTCTGAAATGTCTTGTCTATTCCTCAATGAGAAAACCAAAGAGGATAATAGCTATAAAATACAGGCAGTTTAGAGCAGTGTAGAAAATCAGTTGCATCTCACAACTTACAAAAGAGCACACAATATTGGTCAGAGGCAGCTTTGCACAAAAGAATCATGAGGAGAACGACAGAAAAGACGCTGAAATGGTGTCATTCCTCATTGCGATATGGCAGTAATGAGGATGCATAGACATGTGTGGCTGGGAGAGTGCCCAATAATGGCATTTGCCTCGAGGCACCAAATCACCGCATGCCATGGGTTTGCCAGTAGCAGTCTAATGCACAAAGACTCACAGCCCAAAGGATAATAGCTTTGAAGTAGGTTTCCTGTGGCCAAGAAACTTAAACTGATATTAGAATAGGTCTCTCCATGCTGTTCCTAAAGAACAGCATGCATTCTGTTTGTGAACAACATGAGAAAGGGGAGCTCTGTTGCCTGCTGACTAAGGCAAAGAAAGGTAGTTGTCTTTGCCTTGTTTTCCAAAGAAAGTTACTGTGATTTCCAAGGTTGTCACTGTTGCTTCATCTAAGCGTCTCAGCCAAGAAGGTGAGCTGCAAGGAACCTGGAGTTCCTGAAAATTCAATGCTTCACCTGGAGAGATATGTAGCAATGCACAGGATGAATCTCTGCTTACCTTAAAATTGTGATGAGCACCTGACATGGTTTTCTTTTCCTTGATATGGAAACAAAGTTCCTGCTGGGATACAAAACCATGGAGAAACTCGTATGTTTAAATCTTTAAACAGATATATTCCAGGTATACCAGAAGTCAGACTCTATTTGCAATTTATTATAGAAATTAAATTAAACACTTTCTTTTTCTAAATGCTTCTTTACTTGTTTAACAAATGGCCATTTGCATGGTGGTTTGAGTAGTTGGAAGGCTAGGCAGGAGGCTAGCAAACCCGTGTTTGAGTCCTGAAAGCTCCGTGGGGTGGGGTTGATCTCTGGTCCTTCATTCCAGCTCCTGTTGGGGACATGAAAGGAACCCCCAACTGGGTATCCCTTGGACAATGAAGATGTCACTGGCTAATCCTCTCAACCTGGAAGCACCTCAGTGCTTCTGACACAAGTGCAACAAGCAGCAAATGATTGTTGAGCATTCTTAAGTACAGTAACAGTTTATCTGAAAAATATAAATTAACATATTGTGATCGGCCTATATGACTTGCGCTGCTCGCATTCTCTCTCTCTCTCTTTCTGAGTAATAAACTTCATCCATCTTCCTTCAGTCCAAGAATATGCAAGGCATTTTCAACACTAACCCAGTTTCCTTTTTCCTGATGCTGGTGTTTTCTGGGGTCAGGTGATCTTGAATTCAAAATTCCTCATATAGAGAGGACTAGATCAGTGTGGAACACTGGAATTCAAGGACTAAAGAATCCACAATAAAATGGATTCCAAGGAGAGCATAAGGGGGAATAGAGAATCCAAGAATAACCAATATTCCCAAGTTGCTTCTACATACCTATATAAGTTAATATGAGGGAAATTCAGAAAAAAAACCTCAATTTGGTTATCAATGACAGACACTCACAATCACAACGTTTGGCTTCTGAAATGAAGCAGGAATGTTTGGATTGATTCTATACTTAGGACGATCAAAGGCTAAGTCTCTAAGCTGATGCTTCTCAGCCTTGGCAACTTTAAAATCTGTGGATTTCAACTCCCAGAATTCCCTAGCCAGCATCCATGTTGAGAAACACTTTAGTTTTGACCCAAAGGCGAAAACTATACGTTGACCTGGAGAATGGAGCTAAACAAAGAACTCTTATTTTTTTCATGTCTTATTATTTTTATTTTCCACAAAATAATATATTTTCCAGCAAACATGATGTCTGGGTATACAACTCACTCATATAATTCCAACGTTCACTTTCCTTTTTTTCCTTTACAAATCTTTTTGTCTAAAAGTCCCAAAATCAAAAATATCACATTTGAAGTGTTAGAATAAAAAACAAAAACATAACAAATAAGAGAAAATCTAATTCTCATATTAATTTAAAAGTTTTCATTTTAAAATTCAAATTTAGCAAATATATTTTCTCATTTTTCTATTCCTCTATATACATTATATTTAATTTACAAATTATATTTCATCTTATTCATAAGATAAATCTCCATTTCATTTAAGATTTCCACTTTTTGCTTTGCACTTACTTTTCTAATAATTTTTAGTACATCAATTTTATTGTTGTATTGGTTACTTTTCATATTCTTCATAAACGTAAATCACACTAAAAACATTTTATTTAAATTTTAAACCTGCATATTT
>JANHFO010001636.1:100806-111883 GCA_032468095.1 Pareas carinatus
CCCTTCTCCCGAAGGACTCAGGGCGGCTAACAGGCCAGATAAAAACACAATACAAACAAAGAACAGAATAAAACCAAGTTAAAAACATTAGATATGGTCAAATTAAAATGATGGGAAAAACAGTAAAAATAACGTCCATCCAAAACAATAAAATTCCATTAAAATATTTAAAAACCAATTAAAACCCAGATTAAAACAGGAGGAATGGAAATACAGCTAGGTCAAGCCAGCCTGTTCGAATAAATAGATCTTCAGGGCATGGCGGAGGGTCAGTGATAGTACGTATTTCGGGGAGGGGGAGATCATTCAAATGTAGGACTAGATTACTAAAAATATGGTATGGTAATTATTAATAAATCAAAATAGTTTTGAAAATAGCTACATTGGACCAAATTAAGTTATAAAAATAGTAACATAATATCATATTATTAGATCATATAAATTTATTTGATTGGAACAGTGAGTGTGTCATTTATCCTTACCATTGTGATCTTCTGTAATAATAACTTGTGGCAGACAATCTATGCTCTCTTTACTAGCTGGTGGATGAGCTTGCTCAACATCAATTGCAAGAGATTCTAGATGTGCCAGAGCGGTCTAGAAAAATACATGAAAGGAAACAAACATGTATATATATATCTACACACATATATGAATAGGTATGTGGATCTGTGCTCTCACTGTGTAAGATTCCGTAACTATAAACTAGATATAAATTAATTGCTTCTATTTTGCAGCAATGAAGGCCATATTAATATACATGACATTAATAAAGTTCTATAGCAAAATTTAATTAAATTGTGAGAAATTATAGTATAAACTTTGTTAATTAACTTCAGTGTATTTTATTAAGATGGGTAACTATCTGTCTATTCCAACTTCAATTGCTTTAGTAACAGTATGACATTGTCAAGAATTATGGTATTTTTTTCAATTACTTATAGTTGCAACTTGCAATTGGAACATAAAAATGGTGGCTTTAATAATCTAATACTTAGGAGGTATATATAAATGTCATCCTTTTAAATGCCACACATAGAAACATTTCCCTTTCAGTTTTTCACAGTTTCAAGCAACACCTGTCTCTCCTAATGCATGCTTTATTGTTCATTAAGTCAAATGTTTGTTTCAGTCATTGATCAGTATAATTATTGCTCAGGAGAAAAGTACAGTCCGCTATGAATGCTTATATGAAGTAGTTAAGCAGCTACTACTAACTGGTTCATAACTTTCCATAAAATCTTATTAGAATGTCTATGGACAGAGTGGTCATCACCAACCTGACAGTCAAGACAAACATAAGCAGAATAATTGCCTATGAGATAAAGAGCAGTTTCATATATTTGGGATAGAATATCAATTTTCTTAGATTGCAAACGTAATTAGTTACATAGTTAGAATTGTGGAAGTCCAGTTCAACATATTTGTAAGACAGCAAGTTGGAGAAGACTTGTTTCCACTAGTTATACTTTCCACTAGTTATAATTTCAATCAAGTTTTCATTTATGAGACCACAAGTTTATACTGTATGAACAGATTGCCAAGCTTGGTGAACAGATGCCAAATTTCATATTCAATAATCGATCAGAGAGCATAAGGAATGGCTAGTAAATTTATTCTATGTTTCTGAGAAGATACTGGAATGATATTATATCCATTAATTATAAAGAGGTTTACAGTTCTTCAGAATATATACATCAGGGGTCTCCAAACTTAGTGACTTTGACTTGTGGACTTCAACTCCCAGAATTCTTCAGCTGGCTGAGGAATTCTGGGGTTTGAAGTCCACAAGTCTTAAAGTTGCCAAGTTTGGAGATTCCTGATATATGGGAGTAATAAATTTATCCATGTATTCTATTTAACTATGTTTTATCATTCAAATTCTTCATATGTCAGTATATGTCACTTGTAATTCAGACAGTAATTATTTAAAACCAACAATATTATTTTCTATTGTAGAAGTGAGGTTGAAATAAAATTCAAGATTCCCAATTTAAGACTTAGCTTTTAATATCAATGAAATTCATGGCTCATACCTTAAATATTTTGCAAACTAACACAAACATTAAATTGAAATGCTTCTTTCTGTACCAGGTCAAATTCAAAGATTTTTCTTCTTAGATGGCTCGCAACCAATTCTGGCAATAGAATTAATTATCTATGCTTCCGTAAGCTCCAGATTTTCATCAATATCTTTTCACATAATTGACAGTTTTACATCACTTGTGTCAATGACATACATATGTCCATTACATAATAACTTTCATAATGTTGTTGAGATAAATTTGAATTCAATGGATTTTTAGATTTAACAGACATCCTTTCCCCCAGTCTGTTAATTCAAAGATTTACTGTATTCCATTGAAGTTGTTCAAATATCTGGCAGAATCTCACTTTGCTGAGGCAATACTAAATACATAATTATTGTAATTATTTATGCATTTAATAAAACATTCTTTGCCTATGTAATGAAAATTACAAGTTCCTTTATAAGGACATCTTCAAAGTTCAGATAACTTAGTAATCAAGAAAGAAAGTTATTAAATGAGTTCATTTAGTTTGAGAGACAGCAGTATCTGTTTAAGAAAGCAATGAAATAACAATAACATTTATGATGTCTTAATATACAAATATTTGCCTCTTTGCCCATGCATACAACAAATGAACAAATAAGCAAATAAAAAACAAGAGCTAGCATCCCCAAGTGTCTAGCTGTGCATTGTAAAACTTGGATAACCTCATATGACAAATCTAATAAAGTAAATTTGAATGCTATTTAGAATGAGAAAATTCACACTTTGAAAATGTAATCTTCTAAGCACTTCAGAATTACATTTTCTTAATCTTTATGAAAAATGACATCTATAATAAATTAATGCTGTCTAATTAATTAATGCTGTCTAATTAATTAATACTGTAACATTTACATTCATATAGGTTCAGCAGTTCTGTGGTATATGGCAAACTATTGGTAAAACTCAAACCCAACCACTAGATAGTAATACTGTTATTTCATTGATAAGATTATTAATCAAACAAATCTTTGATATTATGCTTTCATACGTTGCACAGTAAGAATTTAAACAGTGTCATGTGCCGCTTTTATATAGTTGGGCCAATGTTTGTTTCCAATTAGACATGCCTTCCTTTTCATTTGTCTGATTATTCTGCCTTCTGCACAAAAAGAAAAGAAACTGATGAATATTTAAATGCCCTTGTGCAGATAACACTGATGTAGACACAACCATGAGAAAGTGAATACATGAAATGATTTGAGAAATTAGTTTCAGTTTGATTATCTATCTGCCTGCCTGCCTATCTGTCCATCCGTCCAACTGTCTAATCTATCTCAAACTGAAAGTTCAAAAGCAAAAGCTATGGATTTTTGGGACAACACTTTTCCTAACACTACTCTCTAGGGATTAAAGATGGTCTAAATTGTTCATGCTTAACTGCCAGTGGAATAAATGTGAGGTGTTAGCAAAATACATTTACTGGGATGAAACAACACAAAATCAGTTGTGCCTATTTTTTTTTGTTACATGAATAGCTGTAACAACAATATATTATTCAAAAATCCAACATTTCTTACCTTATTATGTAAAAGCTAGTAAAGAATATTGTGAATTTTGCCCAGATTTAATTTTGCCCAGATTTGATTTTGCCTCTGAAAATACAGCCTTAAGAATTTAATATATCAAGCTCAGAATTAATTCCAAATTAATATACCTTTCTTCCAGTTGTTATAAAGTCATTTCTTACAATGCAAGCTATAGAAACTGTGGTAATGCCAGAATGCACACAAAAATGACCTATAAACCAGTATTTCTTAAAATGTGATCTATGGCTTGGAACCAGTTCTTGTGAAAAAAAAGTTACTTCTTAAGCAATATACAGATAGATACTCATTCTCTTTCTACTCTGAAGAGTTGCAAACTTGCCAATATTCTGTTCAGAGGGGAATAAAGCAACCATTGCTTTGAAATTTCCAACCACAATATTGTTAATCAGGTCACTTAAAGAATTAACTTTACAGATACACAAAAATCTGACTGTCAATTTGTACATAACTGTCAATTTGTACATGAAACTAACAATCACCCCCACTTCTCCCAAACTGATGCAAGAAACGCTGAATAACAAGAAACACCTGGGCATCTTTTGAGGAGAACTAATTAGGATGTTTCCATAAAAAAAAAGTACCTTCCCATTTTTATGTTTCACTAAGAGCTATCAAAGAATTACTTTCTACTTTTAAAAAATTGCACTTAACTGATATATTCTTCTAAGAAAAATCTTTGTTTTATTACATATGAACACTCCAACCAACAGCCGAGACAACCTATCTATCTCCCATTGGCAAAAGGTTAATTTGCTAGACATTTCTAAGGTTTTATTCAAAAAAACACCTGAAGACTTTTTGAGTGATCAATGATTTTATTATTCAAAGCAATGTTGACTGGAAAAATGTTGGAGCAAGCAGTTATGGGGCATGAGCAACGGCAGGGTGCCATACTGGGTTTATTTTGTAGATTCAAGCAGTAGCACTAGACTGTGTAGGACTGTATTGCAATATTTACAGAGAAGCGTCACCTGTAGAAACTGTGCCATCCCTTCTGAATTCCACCTGAGGTTTATAAATTCTATAATTTATGCTTCAAATTATATTATCATTATCTCAGGTAAAAAAGAGAAATGAATCTGAGTCTTTTATATTTCATGGTTTGATGGCTATCAAAAGAAAGATACCTTGAAACATGTTTCTGAAATTAAAGATGATTTTTTGTTCTTTCTTGAGTGACATCTTTTATCAACAATGCTAATTTAAACTTAAAGACAGGCTTCATGAATTTGATGGGTTAACAATAGTGATTGACTTATTTGCATATTTGGCTTTTAAATTTCAATGCCTGATATTTAAAAAAACCCAGAAAGAATACAATAATTAGTAACTCTAATGGGTATAGCAAGGTAACTACGGAATTGATTTAAAAGCATTTTGTTCTTTAACAAAATTATAAGAAAAATATAGCGAAACTAATATTATTTTGTATGTGTTTCATGCAGCAAAGAACTTTTTCAGCTAACATGTAGTTTAAATGAGTATTTTCCTCTAAGACAAAAATATTAAGAATCCATTTATACTCAGTAAACATAAAATAAAATCTATTGTTGAGTCTCATCCTACTCATTAAAAAAGTATTATTTTAAAAATATACCGGTAGTCCTTGATAAATAATCATTGGTTCAGTGACTGTTCGAAATTACAAGAGCCTTGAACAAAGGTAACATAGGGTGGCTATAGCTGGGCGGACACAGCATTGTTGTACAGTGATCATATTCTGGGTACTTGGCAAAAGACTCACAATTATGACACTGTAGTGTCCTGCAGTCACGTTATCGCCATTCGCAACCATCACTGCCTGCATCTGACAAGCAAAGTCCATGGGAAAGCAGACAGGAGGTTGCAGATGCCAATCATGGGATCCTGAGATGCTGTGACTATGCAGGATTATATCCAACAGCAGCAACCGTGACTGTCATAACTGCTGTTGTAAGTTGGTGCGGCCATGTGATATGGTTTATGCACCACTTAGCAACAGAGTTGCCAGCTCTAATTACCATTGCTAAGTGAGCAATGGTAATTGCTCTACTTAACAGCCTTTAAGCAGGAAATAAAGGGGGGGTTATTGCTATAGTGCAATGACGTGAAGACACCCCTCTGTTGTGATGTCAAAGAGATCATATAACTTTCTAATTGTGTCTGAAGTGGGGGGGGGGTATTTTTTGATCACTTGCATACCACTGGAAAAATGAAAGTTAAAATAAAATTCAGTATATGTGTAATGGTAAAACTAAAAATCAGCTAAGTTAAAGTGCCCATCCAAATATGATAGATAGAGCCTTAGTGGCTCAGTGGTTAAAGTGCAGTATTGCAGGCAAACTCTGTCCACAGTCTGGAGTTCAATCCTGATGGGGCTCAATGCTGACTCAGCCTTCCATCCTTTCAAGGTTGGTAAAATGAGGACTCAGATTGTTGGGGACAATGTGCAAATAATGATTACATTGTAAACCACCCAGAGAGTGCTATAAAGCACTATGGGGCAGTATATAAACCTAAATTTTATTGCTAGTCATAATTTACATAAAGAAAATATTTCGATTAAAAACCACAGCTTAGTATCTTAACATTCTACTTAAAGTAACTTAAAATTATCATCATAGCATTATAACAAATATTTACTTAGTGGCTAATAGTTGCACCTCCCTAGATAATACATATCTATGTAGCAGTAATACTTAAAGTAGTAAAGCTTACAAAAATTTCATTTACGAAATATGAAATAATTTCCCTAAATTTTCTTTGTTTACTATGTCATTGAAAGGCTCCTCATAGAGCTTTGTGGCCTTAAAATGTATAGCAATTTCGCATTTTTATGCTAAATTGTATTAAGATAAAATAAATGGGATATTACTGCAGATATTCGTTATTATGAATGGTAGGCAAAGCATCAGGACTTTACTCCTAATGCATTGATATTGATGTAGTTAACTTATCATTAATGGCAAAAGTCAAAATGATGTGGTTGCTGGGTAGTGGTTGTTGTTTTGCTAATTTCTATATTAATTCTACTTGAATGAAGTCAAACTGTCAATCACTCTAGTCAATCTCCTTCTCCATTTGTAAAATATAAGATATATTTCTGATATACTTATTCTAGATGCTATTCTTATTACAATTTGCAGACTTTTAAAGCCTTCAGTATGACTACACAGTTACTGTTTACTGTTTAATTTTATTAAGCTATTGTTCTTATGGAAAGGATGTATTTTCAGTTGAGGTTCTAAATGTTTCCTTAAACCTATAGAAATCAATTGCTTATGGTTGATAGTCTCACATAAAACCAAACCAATAACTGGACTTTTGTTGATGAAGGTACATCTAATACCATTTCCAATATATATACGAGCAGAATCGTAATTAAGATAGAACTCAGATAATTTAAATAACTGTAAGAATCAATACCAGTAACATGTATGAATTACTTTATGTTATTAACATTTCAAACTGTCATTTTAAAGAAATTAGAATGTTTGGAATTCCAAAACGTTCATTCAAAAATTTCCTATAATGCAATGCATTTCAAGAGATCACTGCTACACACTCACACATAAGTGACTTACTCAACCACAAAAATAAATATAAATAAAATGCTGCCTACCTCTCAATTTAAGTATATTATCTACATGTGGAATGTAGGCAATCAGAAATTGCAAGTACCTGTAGACGCTGATAAGTCATTTCCATGAACATGCTTGTTACCTGAATTTGAAAAGATTCAGGTTAGTGAAGGGAGGAGCACAACTTTCTTTAAAAATTGTACCCCATACCTAACTACAGAATTTTATTTATGAAAATTAGAAGATATTTTGGCTTTGGGATTAGCACAACTGAAGGGATCTTCTTCCCTCAAAAAACTAAATGAAAGTTTACATTTAAAGGGACAATGATTATCTGCTGGTAAGCTATTTTAGATTGTTTGCTTCAAATTATAACCTCCAAGTATTAGGTTTAGAAAGAAGCATTTTTATTGATATTATCAGAGCAGAGATATATTAAAACTATCATTAATAATGTTCATATACAAGGTTCTTCAAACTTTTTCCAATCAATGAAACCTGCAGAGAATATTCAAAGCAAATCTAATATAACTTAATAAAGAGAAAATCTCAAAATATAGGAGATGCATTTGAGTCTCTTTTTCATCTACCCTTTCTTATATTTCCTCTTCCTAAGATTTCCTACAACTTGTCAAAATTTACAGAATTATTTGAAACTTCAAAAATCCATCCAATTCAAGATGCTAAGTATACATTATTAAGCTGGACATGATGCCAAAAAAGTTACTTAAATTTACAAGGGCAGTGTAAAAAATCAAAATGCTTTAGCTACAAGAATTTTTCTCATTTCATGAATTGCCTTAGCTTTTTGGTGTTTTTTTCTCAACAAATAACAATTTCTTTATATTTCAGTTAGTGTTAATGGTATATAGTACCTTATACCTTATTTTTACCCAGCCACAAGAAAAGAGGAACATTATTGAAAAGTCAATTGATTCACTTAACATATCACAATCAACTAATGAAATATTGAAAGCCACTTATGAAAGATTATACTATTACATAATTTTACAATATAACAAACAAGCATAATTATTTTATCTATTTTTCATAGAATAGCAGCATAACATTTTATAATGGTGTGTATATGTTTATTTAGCTATGCTATATCATTATTTTTTAGCTATAACTATAAATACTTTCTCGAAAACCTCTTAGTATGGATTCAAGTTGCTTAAAGCAGCAGCTTGGGAAATGATTCCAATATGTTTTAATTGAGAAAATAATATTTGGCTAGCAGTTTTACATTACATTAGTGTTTAGAAATATGTTGATAAAGATTTGCAGTCATCCATGTACAGTTATCTAGGCGAGTCATTGCAGCTAAGAAGTTACTTGGATAAGCAGCAAAATGTTTCAAATCAAAAAAAGAAAATAAGTTCAGTTGCCATGGCCATGCCAGGTTACACTGGTCTTGTATTTTTCTACTGAAATTCAGTTTCATATATCAAGCATACACAATCTTTTCAAAGAATGCATATTTTGTTAATGTACAGACTCATGCATTCTTGGTTTAAAAGTTGTACAGTATTGTTTTTTGCAAGGCTCAGGAAGCTCAAAATGTCCTAAAAGGGATTGTTTCTCTTAGCAGTTAACAGTGGTTTCTCTATATAAAAGATCTGCAATGTGGTAAGAAATAGGAATCCATTTTAATGTGACAAATAGGAGGAATCTTTGGCAACAGATTAAACAGAATGGCTTGTTTTAAATTCAGCTGAAATAGATAATCCATTTACTATCAAGATGACCTACTTTAAAACAACTGAAGTGCTGGGAGAATGCTAAGATGGTTTAAACTTTTTTAATGCCTAGCTGGGAATATTAAGCATTATACACAAGCACATACATTAAAATGTATTTAATTTTATTCAGCTGTACTTGGAAAAAAGGGGTTGCATTTATGAAACTGTAAAATCTATTAAAATAGCAAAATCATTTATGTGTATTTACTTATGGCTTTATAATACTGTGTTTCCTGTATGCTTCAAGTTACATTTTTACTTAGGAGCGGGAAATATGCCACTGTTTTTAAATCACTGTATTTAAAAAAAAAACAGAGAAGAATTAGCAGGATTTCAAACAACTGCAAGTCTGGTGCCAAAACATGACGAGTGTCAGAGCTTATTAACATTGTCAGCAGATTGCTGCTGCTATTAACATCTTTGCTATTAACATGTTTGCAAAGGTAATGAGGAAGCATCTTGACAATAAAACTGATCAGAAATGGCATCTGCTTCCTTGACATTTTAAATACTTTGGAAGCTCTTAACATGAACACTGGAGGCATGTGTGGTAGAATTTTAAAGACCTTTAAAATTCAATTTAAACTGTCTTTAAGCAATACAAAGCAAATATGATGCCAATGCTTCAACTTCTCACATGTCAGTGGGGAGCTCAGAAAGAGTTGATATGATTGGAAATGTTCCTTGCCACTTTCCACTATTAAAGTCTCTACGTGTGGGAAACCTGCAGAGAGAAATTCTGGAGATATGGTGCACCCTTGACTAGTCCCTCTGCGCTTGCACTACATTACTCCCTACCCTACCTGTCAGCAGTCTCATACCTGCTCAAAAGGAAGGGAAAAACAGGGAGGGGGAGGAAAAGGAAGAAGGGAAGAAAAAAGGGAGAAGAGTAGAAAGGAGGGAAGGAGAAAAGAAGAGGTAAGTAAGTAAGTAAGCAAGTAAGTAAGCAAGCAAGTAAGTAAATAAGGTTTCCAATGTTCATCATCAGCTTTCCACAAGGAAACTCAATGGGGAAGCCAACAGAAAGTTGGAAGTCACTCATATTTCCATGATCTTTTGCCCACTCATGGTTATTCTGTTTCTCTATTTAAATAAGGAAATATCTCTGAAACAGGTCACAGTTGTCTAGTATTTTAACATTTATTATTGCCTTTTATTTAAGGTCTCCAAATAATATTGAAATATACAATAAAATAAGTAAGAAATGGTTGAATTGTTAAGAAAATAATACTTGTCAAACACTGATGTTATGTACTATATTTAAGTTTTACACAGATAAAGACAAATAATTACTGAAGGACAAAGAACCTTACATCTCAATAAATACGAATCCAATGCAGAAATCAGGCAACCAGATCAAGATCTAACTCAACAACTTAACTAAGAACAAATCATGAAAGAAAAACAGTGGCAGATGAAAAGCAGTATATCCATTCTCCCATGCATCTATGGATGTCTCAAAATACACAAGCCTCACATACTTCTTTATCTAATTATATCATTATCAGGGACCCTAATATACAATACATGAAATAATCTTCCAAAATTTTCTTTATGGAGAAAGAAACATAGCATACAGGAAACATAACATACGACATAGGCAAAGAACTTATAAAAGAGCTTGGACATCTCATAAAGGGGAGTCAATATTCTATCAAGTCCTCATTACAATGTCTCCACAAAAATCAAAGGTTTAAAAATAGAAAAAGATGAAATATGATTTCATTTGATGCCACAGTTCTTTTTACATTCATAGATCCAGAACTAGCGAATGAATCCATGGCACTGCTATTATACAATACAGCCGACATAGAAAAACTCACTAAGGTCAAAATACCTCTGCTTCACTACCTGCTTTCAGTTTGAAAATTAACACAACAACCCAGAACATCAGAAAAAGGAAACAGACCACCTACACAACATTTTCCAACAAAATGGATACTCACACAGCTTTATCAGAAAATACCATTCAACCCAGTATAACACAACCAATACAAGCTGAAAGAAATAACATTGCCATACATCAAAAATATCTGAAAAACAATCAACAGACTATTATAACCACATAAATAATTTTAAATAAATAAATAAATAATTTTATTTATACCCCGTCCTTCTCCCGAAGGACTCAGGGCGGCTTACAGGCAGATAAA
>JANHFO010001637.1:0-18394 GCA_032468095.1 Pareas carinatus
AGAGAGAGAGAGAGAGAGAGAGAGACCATTTCTCGCAGCTGGTTACTGGCCACCCGTCAACACCATTACTCACAGGCCAGCCGGCAACACCATTACTCATTGGTCAGCTAGCCACAACCACCATTACTCCCGGGCTGCCTATCCCCCACCACCATTGTTCCCGGGCCAGCTGGCCACCACTGCCATTACTTCCGGGCTGTCCACCTGCCACCACCATTACTCTTGGCCCAGGCGGTTGCCACAGCCATTACTCGCTGGTCGTCCACTCGCCACTGCCATGACTCGTGGGCTGTCCAGCCACTGCTATTTCTCATATGCTGATGACCGCAGGCCGCCACCATTTCTCATGGCCTTCCCAGCACCCCCCCACTGCCCATATACCATTTCAGACAAATGGCTGTCCAATCTCTTCTTAAAAGCTTCCAGTGTTGGAACATTTACAATTTCTGGAAACAAGTTGTTCCAATGATTAATTGTTCTGTCAGGAAATTCCTCCTTGATTCTAGGTTGTTTCTGTCCTTGATTAGCTTCATGTCCTTCTTTCAGGTGCTTTGGAGAATAGTTTGACTCCCTCTTCTTAGTGACAATCCATGAGATACTGGAACACAGCTATCATGTCACCCCTAGTCCTTCTTTTCATTTAGCTAGGCATATCTAATTCTGCAACTGTTCTTTATATGTTTTAACCTCCAGTCCAGCTTTCATCTTTGTTACTCTTCTCAGTACTCTTTCCAGAGTCTCAGCATCTTTTTTACATCATGGTGACCAAAACTGTATGCGGTATTCCAAGTGTGGTCTTACCAAGACATTATATATCAGTGTTTGATATTCATCTGTAAGCTGTACCAAGAGGCATCTCATGATTTTAAGGGAAGAAGCATCTCAGTGTGCACCAGATGAAACCACAGAAAAAGCTCCTCAGTGTTGCTCTGGGGCAATTAGACTTTGCCATAGGGCCTCCTCTGATGGTCTGAGTGACAAATCATCTCTGTAGCAGCCACTTTAAAACAAAATGTAAGCTTCAGAGTCAGAAAACTCAACATGTGAAATGGAAGTTGTCTGGTTTATTTTTTTAACCTTACAGATTTGAATTTTATAACTTAATGTAAATAGGCGTAAATGTTCTCATCTTAAGCCTTTTGTTGGGTACTAAACTGTATTGATCTTTTATAGCTTTATATTCATTCATTCATTCATTCATTCATTCATTCATTCATATTTATATTTATGTGACCTAGCTTTACCCAGAGAATTCTGGAAATTGTAGAAACTAGACACAAACTGTAGTTCAGCACTGGGATATACTGTTAGTGGCCTATACTTTTCTCTTTATAGAATTATAGCATTTGGGGTTCTTCAAAATGGGCGAAATCTATAGTGATAGCAACCTCCCCATGGCACGCTTTCATCCATAGAGTGATATTAAAAAAATAATAGGCAGTTAAGTCAATGAATTCCACAGTTAGTGGGAAAACATAGCTCAAACATAAATTTGTTTTAACCAACTACAGTTTTAGAATAACTAAAGTTTATGAATCTACATACTATTTCAACATACTAAACTGCAGATCTTAAACAAAAGGTAATTCTATCACTCCACAGCCACACTGAAATAACAAAACAAAGAACATGTTAATGGATGACAGCAACAGGAAGAGCAATTATTTTTAGTGAGGTGCATAAAGCTTTTGAATATTATCTTCCTGCCTGAGAAAGATGGGAAGCTAAACTGATTATACTTCTGGGACTCTCACTTTTATTTCTATTTTTTTCTGTTTTTCTTGCCAGCCTAGAACAAAGTACAATGGAGGAAAAGAAAGTTATTTTATCAAAGGTAATTGCTATATGTTAAGAAAAAAATAGCACATTCTAGAAAATGTTTTTGTGAGTTAAATATATATGATTCCCACCCTCACAGTATAGAAATTGAACATTTCATTTGTAAAACCTCTTTGAATGAGCTCTCATTAAAGTAGCCACACTTTTTCAAGCATGCATCAATATGGCTTTAAATAGTTGCTCTCTTCATATTGTTCCAGAGTACCAATACTAGATTACTTTTGAAAGTATGCACAATCTACATCTTTATTTTATTATTAAGAAGTCTTGACATTTAACTATCCTAGACATTTTACTGTCTAGGAAGAAATGTTAAAACAACACATCAATAATATGTGTGGGTGTGTGTCTCTGAAGTTCAGTCCAAATCTACTCATATAGAATTCGAACTATTTAGTATTCTGTAATGTTTACCAAAGTTTAGAGTTGATTTTACACAGTTAAACCTAAAGAATTATGCATCGCCGTGTGCATGTCTAAGGTAGAAAATAAACCTGGGGCCACTTGAGGGCAGCAAATGACTTGATTACAGAGAGAGACCTGAAAGTTTGGATACTCTGAAAATGCTCCTGTATGAATTTTTTTGGGCAGAAAATGCAAGACAGCTTTATCTTTTCCTTCAACTAAGCAAAGCAGGTGGGAGACTGGAGATGGATTGCTTGTCACATTGATGGAACTGTTCACGTAACTGGAACTGAGGCAGTTCTACAAAGCCACATCATTTCACACAGACTAAGCAAGATATATTTAAGAAAGACGATGATTTGACTCTTTCCTCAGGTTCAACTGGAGTCCATAGTATTTTGTATGTTAATAATTTATTCCAATGCAAGGTATTTTTATAGATTATTATTTGTATTCTAATGTTTTAAAATTCTTTGTTAGTTCCTCCAGAATCACTTGGTGAGAGGGTAACCATAAAAATGAAATTAATGAATGAATGAATACATAACAGGTCTAAGTTCAGCATTGTCCAGATGCTACCTCGACCCTTAACCAAAATTTTTTAAGAAATTTACTGATTAGTTTACATTAATGTAAATGATTTAGATGATTTTATCACTGATGGCAATGATGGGTAAATTGCAGTACAGAACATTCAGACATCATAACTTTGGTTAGTTTTCACTTACAGATCACATTCTCTATATAGAATTTCCTTTAGATGACATTCACTTCATATCTCCGAGTCTGCTGCAATGGAAGTTATTAGTACATAATACCATCTGCTGTTATAGTACATGTTGTGTTCTTGGTTCAGTAGGCATTGAAGAGTCGAGTTGTATAACATGAACAGTTTATTGCAGACATAACAAACACGTACTAGTCAGCAAGCAGCATCTCAACAGAAGTAGCAAAGACTGCTGCGCAACAGACTTATATACAAAATGGCCCATAGGCGGCAGCCAAAGGGCAATTGACATTTTCCCACGCTAAGGACTCCCGGAGACAGGCAGTCTGAGCCTGCTCAGGCTTCAACTAATTGAGTGCAATGACTAAGCAGAACATACTTTAAGTTTACTACATTACAGTGTGGGCGGGGGCGGGGGTGTGTGTTACAAAGTGCAAGAGTCTATAAGTTTACATTTGAGGAGTGAGTTTCAGTGCCATAGAATATCTTTTGGCTACCAACCTCCGATGAGTTCCAGTAGGATGAAATGGATCACATAGTACTTCCTGATGGTCATCGTATCTAGCAACATCAGTGTATCTATTCAAAATGTCTTCATAAGATTAAAAATGCGTAAACTGGGTTTTTGAATTATGGAAACAGAACAGAAGCAAAGTGGATTCTTTTTTTATATTATAGCAGGAAAGTTATTTCCCTTCATAATTTCAAAGTTCTTTTTCTCTAAACCTACTAACAAAAATACCCTTGAGATGTGGGTAGGCGTTAATGATTCATGGAAATAAGAGATTCAGAGATATTGCAAGTCAGTTTTTTAAAATAAGTGAATGTAGCCTTGTTGCATTTACTTTGGGGGGAAAGTTATGAATTGAGACAGTTCTTGACACCTTGAGGACCTTGTGTTAAAACAAATAGATTATGAAGGGTCCCTAATTACCCCTGGGAATTTGCCTCTATGAACTTACTGTATTTCCAAAGTATTTTGCTTCTTCTTTTCCTACATACTTTTGTCTTTTTTTCTGAGAAGATTTCACACAAAAATTGTAATAGGCTAGAAATTTCCAAAAGTATTACAAGCAAAGTTTCCAAGGTTAAGGAAAAATGAACAAAGCTTTTTGTAATGCGTGAACCTTTCTCCCAAGTATACTTTCCTCTAGAAGCAGAACTCAGTCAGGGAGAGGTGAATCATGGGCTGACTTTCTTTAATTTTCCAATTGTTGCTGATCATTCCATGTTCATGAATGAATTTACATGACTCACTGAATCAGAAACTAGCCAACCAACATTAACCTAATCTCATTTTTTTTAAAATCCAGGAATTTGAGTTAATTAAGTAAATTATAGTTCACTTAACCATGAGCAATTGTGTTGTATGTGCCAGATTATATGAATTGGGCTTAGCTAAGTTTAAACACCGGGCATGATGCCATCACACAGAGTTTGAGCTTTCACACTAGAAGAAGCTGGATGATGATCCTGCAAGTTGAATATTTGTGATTTTAGCAAGTAAATGAACAGAGAAAAAGATAAAATATTCCATCTCTTTGGCCTTTCTTTATTAATTGTATATAAAGTGGTGAAGATCACAGAACACAGTGACCATGGTTAGGGTGTTGCACTAAGACTAACCAGAACTAGATTCAAGTATATCCTCTACTGTGGAAGCTGATTGAGTGAGCATTCCCAGACTCACTCTCTGCCTCTGAGTTGTTGTGGGAAATGTTGCAAAGGGAATAATATGAAAAGACAGAATATACATCTCATGAGGTAATAATAAAACAAACCATGTTGTAGCTCAGGTTATTTTTGAAGCCCACAGCAATACTCTAGGATTTTAATACATTGCCCATCAAAACTAAGATACTGAGCCCCAGGTAGTTGTACAGGCTGTGCCATAGGACTGATCTCACCTTGAAAGTTGCTTGACTCTCCCAGCAACTTCAGAGCCTGGTCAGCCAGATCAAATATTTGGTCGTCAAGACCTCCTGTGTTGAGCACTGCTTCCCTCTGAGAGCCTCTGCCTACTCATAGGCTCTGTGAAAGATGCTACTTTTGATGCAATACTAAGGCAAGGATAATGAGAAGGGAGACCGGGCTGTTTGCTAGCGATGCTAGTGATAAATTGGAAGATGGGGTCTTCCAATTTAGCATACGTAGTCCTTGAGGTACGTAGGGTGTGTTTTATTCCTTGAGGATCTGTGCAGCTCAGTTGGAAGAGTGGCTCCAGTGCGTCTGTCTCTGCTGCTCCATCTGGAGGCCCCAATGGAAGCATCTGGGCGTTTTCAGGTGGGGCCTTGAGGTTGGACCAGGCCATGTAGTCGAGCTGACGTTGCTGGATCCCTGGAGCAGCCAAGTCATGCGACAGCCTATAATTATTGGAGACAGGGGTGATATCATATCTGGATTAATACTAATTGTTGTGGGTGGCCCACTTTGTTCTAACTGGAGGCTGTGCAGCTTGTCTATGTGCCATCTTCAAAACTTTCTGTCAGCCATTTTAAGGGTATAAGACCTTGGCCCAGTGACTGTCTCTATTATTCCTGGTAGCCAAGTTGGATCTCCTGCATAGTTTTTAGCAAACATTGGGTTTTCCATCTTGAAACTTCTGCTCCTTTCTATCGGATTGGTCTCTTTATGGCTGGTGTAATTTAGATGTCTGTCCAATACAACCTTAGTTTTCGTCCCATTAAAAGTTTGGCTGAGCTTTGTCCGGTTGTTGCGGTGGGTGTTATATGTTGGACCAAAAGGAATTTATTGATCTGGACTTGCCACTCTCCTGGTGCCAATTTACTGAGTGCCCCTTTGATGGATCATACCATTTGTTCGGCCATCCCGTTTGTAGCTGGGTCAAAAAGGGGCAAAAGAATGTGCCAGATGCCTTGTTTCGCTAGGAACCCTTCAAATTGTGTGACTGTGAATGAGGCCCATTGTTGGACACCAGAATATCTGGAAGTCCGTGTGTGCAAAATAGTTTTCTGAGTACTTTAATGATCGCGTCGGACATGGTCGATGGCATCAAATTGATTTCCAGCCATTTGAAGTTCGCATCCACAATAACTAGAAATGTTTGCCCATGAAATGGTCCAGCAAAGTCTATGTGGATCCATGACCATGGCCCCTTTGGCTGTTCCCACTTGACTACTGGTGCTTTTGGAGGGCTAGGTTGAGATTCTTGACAAGGTTTGCATGTTTCCATCCAGGCCTGGTTCTCCCCATCCATACCAGGCCACCAAACATAGCTACGGGCCAATGGTTTCATGCACAGAATTCCATGGTGCCCAGCATGGAGGGCTTCCAATACTCAGGTTCTCAATTTGTCAGGTTTGACCACCCCTTCCCCCCCCATAACAAGCAACCCACTTGTACAGACAATTCAAGGCACCATGTTACAAATGGGGCGAACCTTTCAGTCATCTGCTCCCCAGGCCAACTCAGTGACCTCAATTGATGTCATGATGCCCATATAGTCTATCAGGAGCACTGGGGTCTGGATTCTCCCCAAGCCGTGGCAGCGGGCACTGGCTGATGGCATCAGCATGTCCCAAAGACCACCCTGGGTGATGCTCTAGCTTGTACATGTAGTCTGACAGAAAGATTGTCCACCTCAGCAGTCTGGAGGACAGCACCACTGGCGTTGGTCTGCCCCCAGCCAATAGTTCTAGGAGAGGCTTGCGATTCATGATCAGCTCGAAATCATGGCCAAACAAGTAAACGTGAAATCTCAACTCCAGCTACCAGGGCCAACACCTCCCTGTCTAGTTGACTATATTTCTGTTCAGTACTGGACAGGATGCGAGAATAAAAGGCGATTGGCGCTTCTGACCCATTGGGCAGCCAGTAACTGAGCACCACTCCCATGCAAAGCATTGCATGCCAACAGGAGAGGCAGGGAGGCAGAGTGTTGTATCAGGAAGCTTTCTATAGACAGCAGATCCTTCATGGCAGAGAAAGCAGACACCTCCCTTGTTCCTCAAACCCATGGGCATGATTTGGACAACAGATGGTGTAGGGGGTCAGATACAGAAGCCTTGTTCTTCAAAAATATGCTTTAGAAATTAAAAAGACCTAGGAAAGCTTGAAGTTTCGCTTTATTCCTAGGATGTCACTTGTCTATGCCTAGCACTATGATTCTAAAAACAATGTTAATGCTGTAATTGTAAACAAAGCTAAATCAGATTTGCCAAAAAAACCCCAAATCAAGCAATTGTTGTAAAACAATATTTTAAAGCTTTAATAATTGCTCATCTTCTCCAAAATGTTTGAGAGTCTTTTATTTTATCTTCTGAATTTAAACCTAAATCAGTCACTCTAACTCTACTTGAGCAATTAAAGTTCTAAAGGCACTCTCGGATTGAAAAAAAAATCTGTTTCTAGGATACAGAGGATGATATTTGTCCTTGCATCATCTTAACTCTGTTTTGTTTCCTATAAAAATATACTTTGATGAAATGGATGCTTGCCTCTAGCAGATAAAGAACACGATGACTAGTCTACTTGATTTATTTGGTTGCTACTGAGTAGCAAAAAATAAACAAAAGTGGTAATATCTTTTAAAAAATCTTTGGCTTTGGAAAAGATCTCAAAATCCTTTTTTTATTGAAAGTGTTGAGTTTGTGATTCTTGAAAAGCCACCTAAATGTATTTATATTCCGAGGAAGCTGTGGAGACTATTGCTAAAGGAAATAAATCAATGATCTCACTATTAACTTTTCCAAGGAATTATCAGAACAATTTCTATATTATATTCACCATTTACAAGGCTTGTCAGGAAATGGATGGCTATATAAATTGTATCGGTAAATAAACTGGGTTTTTTTGGTGTGGTCAGAAACCCTGACCAGCACTTTTAAGTTATTAGAATAATATCTTAATTTCATTTCATTTCATTTCATTTTCATTTTATTACATTTATATACCATCCTTCTCCTGACGGACTCAGGGCAGTTTACAGCCAGCTAAAATACAAACAAGACATCACAGTACAAAAACAAATTGCGACATACGAAATACGAGTTAAAACCATTATTAAAACCATTATAATAATATAGGGCTGAAATATAAAAAGCCAATATAAAACCAATTTAAAAACCTAATAAAAATAATTCACTATAATAAAAGGGTAGGGGCTAGGATAGCCTGGCTTGTGTGAAAAGATATGTTTTCAGGGCACGATGGAACACATAGTGGTCAGATATAGTGCGTATCTCAGGGGGGAGGTCATTCCAGAGGGTGGGCGCCACCACAGGGAAGACTCTCCCCCTGGGGGTCAATAGCCGACATTGCCTGGCTGACGGCACCCCGAGGAAGTCCTCTCTGTGGGAGTGAACTGGCCGGTGGGAGATATTTGCTGGTAGAAGGCGTTCCTGTAAGTACTTGGGTCCTAAGCCATTGATCTTGAAGCTAGTCTTGAACTAAGAATAAAAAGGTAAAGGTTTCCCTCACACATGCGTGTTAGTCGTAGTCGACTCTAGGGGCGGTGATCATCTCTGTTTCTAGGATGAAAAGCCAGCACTGTCTGAAGAAGTTCCCATGGTCATGTGGCTGTACTAGACGCCAAAGGTGCACCGAGCGCTGTTACCTTCCCAATGAAGGGGTCCCTATTTTTCTACTTGCATTTTTACATGCTTTCGAACTGCTATGTTTGCAGAATCTAGGGCAAGTAACAGGAGCTCACTCCGTTATGTGGCACTAGAGATTCAAATTGTTGAACTGCCGACCTTCTATTCGACAAGCTCAACGTCTTTATCCGCTGAGGCACCACGCCCCATGAACTAAGCATACTACTATTGTATTTAGTGGTTGGAGCTTTATTTTAAAATCAGTGAAAAGCTAACTGTGATTTTAGGAATTCTGCTATAATTAGCTAAAAATAAAGAGTTGGAGAAAAAGTTCCAAAGAAAAATAGAAAACTTCATCCTTTCATCTGTTACAAAAACAACTGATTCAAAATTATTTATGAAATGTGAAAAGATCACTTAGGAAAAATAGTCAGAAACAGCTTTTAAAAAATCATAGAATATTATATTAAATGAAAAACAAACTTCTTTTTCTCTCAAATTTAAAAATTAAGATAACTCGCAAAAGATGTGGTAATTTAAAAAGAAGTAAGATAAAGTAAGTAATGAATTGGCCAAATTTAGATGATGATAAACACATCCTTGTGGGTCAAAAAGTCAACATGGCAACCACTGCAGTGCCTCACCCCTTTTGTATGTGCCTCAGTGTCACATGCTTATGAAAATGGTGGACTGTCATAACTATAATTCTGACCTTTTTTTTTTTACATCTCTCTAGCCTCTGGATGCTGCTGTTTGATTCCAAAACATTCTGGTTGATACAGCAAGAAGTCATTCTGAAAAAGGTCTCTTTAAACTGGGAAATTGGTTGACTAAATGGTATGAAGGTTTAGTGCAAATAATGTAAATTGATCCACATTGAGGCAAGAAATGTAGAACTACTTATAGACACTCATGTTGGAAACATGCAGAAGAGGCCTTCATCCTGAGGTGGATAGACAATGGTGATAATGATGATGGTGATAATAATACATACTCATGGGTTCTGAGTACTCTTTAACTAACTTGATGATGACATCAATTCTGTAGGTGGAAGATGTGAAAAAAATAGCCACATACAAAGCTATCATATAATCACATCTGGAATTCCATGTGTGTGGGAGGTGGGAGTGACTAAACAAATAATAATGAGAAATTGGAAAAGTGTTACAGTATTATTGTAGATGTTAAAAGAATGGTCATTGGAAATGTAAAACGTACTCATCTTGGAAAAGGCAATATTTTCTTCTAATCAAAGGATGAAACAATATCTTCTTCCCTAGGAGAGTTTTTATGGCATTTACAATAATATAGTCTATCTGGTTACATTATAGCATTATGCATTTTATTAGTAAACCACAAATTTACTACATACTGTAAGGTAAGGATTTGTTTTCAGTTTGCCTTTCTTTTCTTTTTCTGGTTTCTATCATTTTTTTTAAGTTCAAAGATTGTTTCATTTAATTGTGTTCTTTAATGTATCATAGTATTTTGCTTATATTTGCACTTTTCTAAAATAAAGATGAAATGTAAAATTTTTAAAAGTCTACAAAATGAAAAGAAAAACACTTCACACCCAGCCATGGTTGGAATTTGAATCTAGCTTTTTGTCTAACTGTGATAACAGCAAATTCTCTGAAAGAACTGATCAACTGTTTTCTTTTGTTTTTTTAATACCAGCCTGTTGTATTTTAGCAGTTATTATTTGTCATTTTTGACTTTTTATATTGATTACATGTTGCTTTTTGAAACCAGTGTGGTAGGATGTGATAAAGAAACAAAACAAAATTAGACATTCCCAGATGATTATTTATTGCAAATATGTACGACTCATAGAATCAAAAAGATTATCTAGTGTTCTACTACTGTATTCTTTAGAGCATCATTAATAGATCAAGCCTTTGAGATCTCCTGGGAAAGAAAAACTCCTCACGTAATGCAATATCATATTCCACTGCAAGTCATGCAGTCAGGAAATGAAATCTAGCTTGAATCACCTTCCATCTAGTTTTAACCCATTTGCTCAGGTTCTCCTCTCCAGGGCAACAGAGAATAGGTTCAACTTCCTCTATGTGATAATTCTTCAGATATTTGAAGATTACTATTATCTCTCCCTTCAATTGTCTCTTTTATAGTCAAAACATGCCCAAATCCTTAATTCATTCTTCTTGGTTTCCAGACCCTTCATTAAATATGTAGCTCTACTTTCACTTATTCCAATTTGTCACTGTATTTCTGAACTGTAGTGTGTAGAACGTGACAATAATATTCCAAATAAGGATCTTCCTGTGATTCAGAATCTATGCTTCCCATTAATGTACCCTGAGATAGTATTGGTCTTATCAACAGCTGTTTCACATTGCTGGCCTATGCTTTATTTGTGGTTGTCAAGTACATCCAGATCCTTTTTAAGTGTACTATTATCCAGTCAGGTTGCCTCTGTTTTATGTCTTTTATTTTTTCTATCCAGTTGCACAACTTTGCATTTCTCCCTGTTAAATGCCATCCTATTTATTTCATTCCTATGCTTCAGCTTGTCTAGAAATATTTGAATCTTCTTTTTCTGTAAAGAATCAGCCACCACTTCCAATTGGTAAGAATACCAATATGGAGAGAAAGCGAAAACTGTCATTATCTCCTCTAGTCTCTGATTAAAGTGGTATAATTCAACTGTATCTTTTGTTTCTCTGTTTGATGTGAACATAACTGCTTTGCATACAAATCACCCAGATTCAACCCTTAACATTTCATCTTGGGTTGAGAAGACTCTACTTTGAAAAGCTACTTTTGGTAAAAGTAGACAACACTGAGATAAATTGATACATGACGTGGTTTGGCAGAAGGCGGCCATCTTTGTCTTATTAGAGTTTCTAAAGGAGGTTAATATGTAGATCAAAATGCCTGTACAAATGCAGTTCTGGTTTTAATCCAGGTTTATCTTAGAATGAGCTCTATTTTAATAGAGGTTTTTCTCCAAATATTCATTCCACGGAGCTTCTATATTTTAAGGTATTCAGCCAATATGAGAAAACACTAACATTGACAAAAATTGGAAGTCTCACAGTTTATATCACTAGTTTCATTAAACCAAGAGCACTCAACTTTGTTTAGGCTGAGGACATATAGCTTTGGATAAGACACCAAGAACTGCGCTCTCCAAAGTAGTTGGATCTCAGACAAAATATGTATTGATATAACAACAATTCGATTGTTTTGATTTAAATTTAGCATTTAATTAAATTCAGTGGCTATGATTAATCCCTATGAATTTGATATTTTTCTTCTTCTGATACATTAAAAATGCAAGCAGATGGCAACTTTGGGTGTTATAGCTAATGCTTTTCAGAAACTCCTTGCAGCCTGGGGATATATTTGCACTTCTGTTTCAAACCATGCATCACATCAGTAAGCATTGTAATATTATTTAAAAGCTGTGCTCTTCCATTTTTAAAAGGAAAGTAATGTATTATAGATTATTACCAGAATATTGCCTGCCCTTATATGCTTTGAAGAAAACATCCTTTTCTTTGAAGGCTGTACTAGATGCTGTAAATGATCCCATCACAAGCCTGAGAGCTCAGACAAATGATGGTTGTCCAGCATTAGTCATGCCTTCTGCACACACCCCGATTGTTTTGTGTGCTTCAATCTATGGCGGCTGCGGGGGACGCTTCCTCAGCTCGTTCAGGTAGACTTATTCCTTTTGGGTCCATGTTTGGGATGGTGAAATAAAATAGTTCCCATCGTTATCCCTAGAAGTTAATTAGCTGTGACACTGGGAAAAGGGCAACCTTAGGAGAGTGAGATATTTATAAAAAAAGGCCTGTCATTTGCAAGGTTAGCCAGTTATGCAAAGGAGACCAGTATATGGGACTGTGTTCTTAGCATGCCATTTACTTAAATGGTAATAGACGTCATCAAATCAAAGGTGATAGCAATAAGATAGCAATATTCAAGCTATAAGTGTACCATAGGAATGTGCTGTAATGTGTCTGCAGCAAAACAGGATAAGAACATTCACATTTCTGACTGTTGTCTTTCTCCCAACTTCCTATTTACATATGAATATTAAAGCAAAACAGAATCATGTCTGTGTAGAACAGGGTTGAATAAGGCAATGTATTGCAGTACCAGCATACAGTTTAAAACCAAATTCTTCCTACACATTAAATGGAATGTCCAAAAGAGCCAGGAAAGACTATTTTGTTAAGAATATCCTTTTAAGATGATGGATATCAACTTCATATTCTTCAAAAATTAGGTTATAGCTTTGTTAAATGAGAGTGTTCCAACTCATTGCTCCATGTTGCTTGCCCACAGTATTTATCTTAATGCAATGTTTCAGTTCTGAGTCAAAGTTAATGAAAGACTTGAGAACTTCAAATAATATATCTAAACAATTGAGGTTTTCAGGCATAGCTAATACTTGTGTCTCATATATTGAAGTAAAAAGAGGTTTTAATTGAACGTAGCACTATTCAGTAGGCTTAGGAGTTGTTCTGTGCTTCAAATTGCAGACAAATCTGTCTGGGTATGACTAAGTTCTGACAAAGAAAATTCTACCTACATCCATTAATACTATTTCTGCAATACAGGCAGATACTAAAATTCTTCAATGAGAGTGTGCAACCATGCCTGTTAGCTTTAACCAGTGCCCAGTGCCTCAGCCGGTTCAATTTGTGGCCATAGACATATGGAAACACACAAAGGTAGTTTTCTCACCATGCGATGCAACCCGTGGTCACAGAGAGTGATTGTCCACAAGGGGAGCAGGCAACAGGAATAACCTAGAAACATTAGCTCTTATTTATTTTAACGTTGTATTTTGCATATCAATGAAAAGCCATATTTAAAGTAAATTACAAATAATAATTACTTTTAGGAGGATTCAGAGAAATTGGAACAAGTTCAGAGAAAGGCAGCTGAATGATTAGATAAGTAGAAAGAGAAGGGTGCGTTTAACCTTCAGAAAAGATAACTGAGGGGAGATATAACAATATATTCTTCCAATACCTGAATGATAGTCATAGAAACAGAGGCCACATTTTGTTCTTTTTTGTTATAGACTGCAGAAAACAAAATAATGTATTTAAATTATATAGAGGCAAAGTCTGATAGAACGTTAGGAGCAGTAAGAACAATTTTGTTGGAAGCTGAGGCTTTCAGTGTGTGATTGTGAGTGTTCCTAGTAGTTTCTCTCTTTAGCAATAATTTCTGAATCAAATTTTATACCATAAAAGAAATGAGATTATTTTTTATTATAAACAGAGTCTAACCCCTTACCCAACTACACTTTGTTAGAAAAAGAGTCCAAGAACATGTATTCTGTGTTTGTATGTCTGAGAAGAAAAACAGAAAGAAATGATCTTAGATTAGGAATTTCTTAGACAAAAAAAATAGGCAGAATGATAAAGAGAGGAGAAAGTTAATCTTTCTTGATCACAATCATACCGCCTTCATGGTCAGTGGGTCATGAAAAGCTGAAGAATCAGTGTCAATTGAGTTTGGACTTCCAGCAAAGGAGTTGGTCCCAGAGAGGTGTCTGTTTCCTTTTTAACTGGGTGTATTCAAATGGAAGCTGGGCTGCTCGGTTTCAGATGCTTGCACTGAATTTCGACAATGAGCAGGAGGCTGACCTCCATGGCTTCCTTCCAACTTCATAACTGTATGATCATAACAAGTTAAAAGTGCTCAAAACAGGGAATGAAAGCAGAAATAACTAGGCAATATAACAAATCTGAATAAAAGATCCAGCTAAAGTAAAATGATCTTAACAACCTGTTCAAAAAGAGTCTCAGAAATCAAAGATGAGTCTCAAAATGCTTAAGAATATTTTGTGGTTCTACTTTCAGTTTTTCCATTTTTATTGAAAGTACAAGAATCTGAACTGGGAAGACCTTCTGCATCTTAAATATTTCTTGATCATTGATCTTTGGTTCAATTTTATGGGTTACTCTGATTCTTGGCCATTTAGGGCTTTTCTGTTACATTCATTCATTCATAAAATTAGTTTAGGCAAATTAGGTAACATATTATATTTTGATGTGCTTAAAATTTTATGTTTAAAATTAGATATTTATGAGATTCTTTCTGAATCAGAATGAGAAAGGATCTATCCACAACTTTAAAAAAAGATACTTGAATTATTGCTCAAGGACTATTTTCTGAGCAAATTTTAGTAATAATTTGTTGCTGGAATTTTGCAATTTGATATGGCCCAAGGGCTAATCAATAAAGACAATTGAATTGAATTGACTATTTTCTGTATGTAAACTTGGCCAGCTCAAAAAGTGATAAATACATCTACAATATTCTACTTAAAATGATTTTCACCTTTTTTAATAAGTCTCATAAAAGCTCAAGCATAATTAATATTTACTATAAACTATCAGACAAATTATTTTGTTGAAATTCATGTTGCATCAGCCTATACATTTCACAAAGCAGACATATTGTTGAATTTCTAGTTGATAAATACTATTGTAAATTGTAGTATAATGCTCTTTGGTTGGTGTGAATGTGTAAATTGTAGTATAGCGGCTAGAATGCTGGACAAGGGCTAGGAAGAACCAAATTCAAATCTTCAATCAATAGTAAAACCCAAATAATAATTTAGGGGCGGTAATTCTCTTACCCTCACTATCATGGTGTTTTAGCTGCTTGAAGGTCCAGGTGAAGTAGCCTGGCACACAAACATTCATGAATCATTTTGTATCACACCTACCATGCTTGGTAGATGGAGAATAAGCATAATAAGCAAGGAGTTATGAATTTGGGCAGCAGTCAACTAAATCTATAAGAACAGCCTTTTTCAATCCATGAACTCTACAGAAGGCCATTGTGAGAATTCTGGAATTCCACATGTGAAGGAGACGCTGATGGAGAAAGTGAGATCTTTCAATGCTGAATTATAATTACATTTCTTAAAAAGTCCCCAAATATTTCTGTATATTTGCTGTTGTTCCAGTGCAGCTAATGAATATGAATGGCTGTGGCAAAGTCATCCTCAGAGCCAGATATTCATGAAAGGAAAATATTTAGAATCAGGTGCAGGAACTTTTCCTGGAGTTGGACAATTGGTGATTCTTTTGACAATGAAACTATAGCTAGTTACAAATGGACTTTATGACATTCTCCACTGACTTTGAGACATTCTCCAATAAAATTGAGTGGATATTTTTTTCCAAATTTTTCAAGTAAGGAGAAATTATTCCATAAATTTATCCATCAATTTATTTATTTATTTTTATTTATTGCTAAAAATGAGACTTCTCATTAGTGCTGAATGTAATACCATTATGGAAAAACAGATTAGGAGCAACTACGTATGTTGTCTTCCCTTGAGGTTTACCTGTAACATAGAAACATTGCAGACAAGTGATAATATAATTATACAATGAAAGCCAGATCATTCAAACCATCTTTGGCACATTGTAGTTAGATTAAGTCAGGAGGATTTCTCCAAAATTCTGTTGTACACAACAGTGCAAAGTAACAGCTGTGTTATTCTCTGTCAATATCTCCCTTACTCTGAAACCTCCAGCCCATAATTCCCAGTCTCAAGAAGTCCAGTGAGTTTCCTCAGGCTAGATTTCCCTAAGATTTAAATGAAGCATGATAAGCTAGGGAGGCTGCATATTGTGACTAGTGAATTGTACAATGAAAAATGACTCTCTATATACCTCATGGGCAAATTGCACAATTGCCCTACATACTGCTGCTGACTATAGTCTGTCAAGGTTCTTGTTACTATAGTATTTACAGTAATTACGCTATAGTAATTACTACTATAGAGACTCTTTGCCTAACTTTGGCTTAATATTTGAAAGCTATATTAAACTATTAGGCAGGAAACTCTATACAGATAATCAGCAATGAGGAGAAATAATGGTTTTATTAGATTACAGTTGTACAATATCACTGTACAACTGGACTCTTCCAGCTGGAAAGGGTATCATGGCAGTTCATTGAGTTGGGTGTCTTGAATACATGGAATCAAGCAGCATTAACGCAAGTGTTCTATTTGAGTAGACTTCTCCCTCCTCCAGGTTGGTAAGACTTGGAATGTTTTGGTACATAGCTTCAGTGCCTGGTCCTGTTTATTTCTGAAGCACCATCTTTTCTAGTGAAGATGGAGGTAATAGAAAGTCTTTGTGTGAGGCTATCAAATATCTAAATAATCAACATAGATATTTTGAATGCCTATGAATAATCAGTCTTGTTTTCAGCTTGTTCAAAAATAACATAGTAGTTCTTATTGATGTGAAATGAATTACCAGTTCACTGATAGCTTATTCAGGGGACCGTGGGAAAATGACTCAAAGTTGTTTAGCTTGAGGAGTGTAGTCATGCGCAACCAGTTAGCATGCTGGTGGAGGAAGCTGAAGTGTTTGAAATAAGGAAAATATGAATCATCATGATTCTTCAAAGATAAAAACTTTGGATCTCTCAGAAACACAGAGAGCCTCTATGTTACAATTTCAGATCTACAGGTACATATTTTGGATTCTTACAAATGACTTTCACCCTTAAGGCAATTTCAGCTTTCTAATATGAAGTGTTTGATTTGAAACATTAAACTGTTTGGATACTCCATGCAATATCATTACATTTGTTTCAATGTAATGTAATTTTAAATCCAATGTAACTAAATGAAATATCTTTAATAAGATCACTTTGCTTGTAATAATTACTTTTTCATTTCATCCATACAAGTTATAATTAAGCTGCATATTTTCTAGAGTCTCTGGGTCTTTACAGTAAGACAGTGGAAAGGGAATTTGTAAATAATGGATGCATTGTCCAGAAGAAGTTTTCATACTTGTGACTTGTTGCTCAGCTGTTGGTCAAGCACAACACAGACACAGATGTTGTCTATCACATAAGAAACGGTTGGAAGACAGTACAATAGTGGTGGCATGCAATCATCAGGAACCAGATCAGCTTCAGGTTCAGTATCAGGAGGGAACTGACTCAAGCAGTTAGTTAGTTAGGCAGCTCCTCTTCCTCAGAGCTCAAATCTAAAATCATTATAATTCACACCTAAACAAGGATTGAAGCTATCCTCATCAATAAAACTTCCGTGGCCTCAAGGCACAATTTCCTTCTTTTACAAAAAGTGGCATCAGAGCTGAAGAATCATCGAAAATCCATATTAAGGGGAAAAAGAAAACCCACAATCTTCTTGCCATCTAAAAGGCTTCAACTTCTTCACTGCAAGGGCTTGATAGGATCGCCAGGCCTGAGAACAGAACTTTAAAACAAGGCTGGGACCTGAGAGGATGGAGGGATTAAACAGAACTTCTGCAGTGGACAAATCTGGTAGGAGGAATTGACAGAGTCGCTGTTTCTGGCCAGCTGTGGTTCATTTCTGCTATTTGCCCTTTTTAAAGATAACTTGTATTTGTATAAAATTGTACTTATTTAAAAATCTATTGCATATATTTATATAGTCCAAAGATTTTAGCCCATCTTTTCATACATTCCTTCACTTGTTCACCTTCTGTTTCAAATTCCAATAAAAAATTGCACTTTTTGGCAATAACCGGGTCATCATTTGCACATAATTCTTGTCTTATCTGGACTAATAGTTTGCTAGCATCCTTTTGAAGCTCAGTTTTGGCTTCAGCTCTGTCTTGTTTCATCTATTCCTTTTTCTGACTGACCAAACATCAAAAACAAGCCATTCTTAGATCACAAGTGTCTTCCTGTCCCATCCAACTAAACTAAATAGCTGGATAATCTGATTGAGGGGGGGACGATACCCTTCAAAATATGCTTTGTATCTTTAAGCTTTATCCAAAAAGCTTTAACCTTCTTACAAGTCCACCAAATATGAAAATAAGTAGCATCAACACAATCACATCTCCAA